>VUQR01033947.1:0-17506 GCA_015108515.1 Hemichromis elongatus
CGCTTAGTACATACAGAGAAAACCCAACAATCATATGACCCCCTATGAGCAAGCACTTTGGCGACGATGGGAAGGAAAAACTCCCTTTTAACAGGAAGAAACCTCCGGCAGAACCAGGCTCAGGGAGGGGCGGCCATCTGCTGCGACCGGTTGGGGTGAGAGAAGAAAAGAACAGGATAAAGACATGCTGTGGAAGAGAGACAGAGATTAGTAGCAGGTACAATTCAATGCAGAGAGGTCTATTAACACAGTGAGTGAGAAAGGTGACTGGAAAGGAAAAACTCAATGCATCATGGGAATCCCCCGGCAGCCTAAGTCTATTGCAGCATAACTAAGGGAGGATTCAGGGATTCAAGCAACTATATGCTTTATTAAAAAGGAAAGGTTTAAGCCTAACCTTAAAAATAAAAATAAATCAATGATAGTTGTAGTCTGTGGTGCAAGCTCCTGACATAACAGTATTTAATAGAAACGGTGGAAGGTGTGTCCATGACAAGTCAGAAACCCGGCATTAGAGTTAACTCCAAACCTGTTCGTCCCGATAGTTTTGCTAGCACTCAGTTAGCAATCCATCTGCTCGGTTGGTGATCTCTTGCATGTTTGGTGAGAAGCCTAGTTTTCCTGTCTTCCTAACACAATAGATGAGCGAAGATTGAAGTCAGCATACAGTTTTGGTCTTTGACGCTCCAGGACACGTGACTGTGTTGGTATGAGAGAGGAAAGGCTCCCCATTAGCCTTGAGCCCCCCCGTTGGTCTCCGGGCCGCATGTGTTGGCGTGGGAGCTTTGTGCGTCTCTAAGATTAAATGAGAAAACACAAGGCCGTCTGTCTCCTCTGCTCCAGCAGCTTCGACAGCGAAGCCAAGTCTTCCTGGAGATTTCAATCTACCTCTTGTGTTTCTTCTCACCGCTTTGACGGGCAAACCTTACTAACCCTAACCGCAACAGTTCTCCTCATTCAGAATCATCCATCTTTGTCCTCCACCTCCTAATTGCCTCCTAAGCCCCTTTCAGACGTGCACTTCAACCTGCTGAAGTTCTGGCATTTTCACATGTCAGACCTAAAGTGATTTTCGTGTAAAGCTGCTTTGGCGGGCTGCCTACCTAGAAACCCTGAAAGGAACACATTTTTCCTTTTCAAAGACAGTCGCCCTTTACTTTCATTCTTCCCAGATTCATGAAAGGAAGCTGCACATTTAGCGTTTTATATTGGCACATGGGCGATTGCATCCATCCACTCTTACATCTCAGATAGCTGATGGTGCTGTTACTAGAAAGTTCTGTAGTTTGGATCCTTCCGAGCCAAAAACTAATTGTTTTTGGATGAAACCAAGCAATGAAGCAGAGCTGAGTCTGAAAGGGGCTGAGGAGAGATTTCCTCCACTCTAACGTTAATGTTTTCAGCCTGTGTGACCAGAAAGAGCTCTTTTGTCTCATTTGTTATTCTGCTGCTGTGATGGGTGCTAACGGTGCTGGTGGTTTGGACTGTTACACCGTGTTGCCTGAAATGGTTGACTGTGCTGCTATTTGTGTATCTTCAGGGCGCCGAGGCCATGGTGCTGGAGAGTGTGATGTTCGCCATCTTGGCTGAGCGAGAGCTCGGACCCAAACTCTACGGTATTTTCCCTCAGGGCCGCCTGGAGCAGTATGTCCCCGTAAGTCACCGTGCGGTCCTCCTTAACTGACGGGCGTTCCCATTTGCCCAACCAAATAAGTGAGAGCAGTGATTCTTTTTGCATATAAAACCATAGGAGCTGCATTTACACATCACACATTTCCTTTCACTAATGGGATTGACCGAAATCAAGTTAAAAGCAAACGTTATGATCCAGACGATCTGATCAGCTGATACGTGATGACGTCGTCAGCATGAAATCACCTTTTCATGGACCCCAATCAACTGCAACAGCAGGAAGTGATGAAAGCTGCACTTCAGCTGTCTGTTGAACTTTATTCCAAAGTTCCTAGATACTAGATAATGTTCTCAGTATCCTATTAGACATAGTTTATTTTGATGTACATGCTGCCTTTTTACCAACTGAAAACAATACATTTGCATTTCATTTTGATTTTTGCTAAAGTTTATAAAATTTAGTTTATCTAAAAAAATGAAGTTGGGAACAAACTCTAACTACATTTCACCTGGTTTCAAAGGATTTTGTCCAAGTTTTGTTTCATTTACAAAAATATGTTTTAGAGAAAAGAATTTCAATTTCTTTACGGTTTATAAAATTTATAAGGTTGAAATGCTGACAAAAAATACACTACAGGTGGACATGTTTTTTGGCAGGTAAGAAAGGGTTAAATGCTGTCAACTTTATTTTTCAAGATTCAGACTGAGAACAAATGAGTGTGTGTGTGTATGTGTGTATTCATATCTTTGTGGGGACCAAAATCCCGGTCCCCACAAGTTTGAAGGCATTTTTTGAGACACAAAATATGGTCTCAAAAAAATATGGTCCGGGGTACAATTGCGTTATGGTTAGATTAGGGTAAGGCTCAGGGTTAGGCGTTCATTTTTCATGGTTAGCATTATGTGAATCAAACGGAAAAGCATTATGTCAATCAAACGTCCCCATACGTCATGAATACCCGACTGTGTGTGTGTGTCAAGATAAATCAACCATAAATCAAGTGTAAACACAACCCTCCAGCTTGTGTAGAGTTTGAGGTCCGGGGAATTTTAAAATTGCTCAATGCAGTTTGGCAGAGATAAGTCATAAAACTTGGACCTTTAATCTTTAACACTGAAATATCAGGTCTGACAACAGTGTCACAGTGTCAGTGCATATTTTTAAAAGGTTGGTCAGTGATGAATTTAGAGGCTTAAGTTACATAAGGAACAGAATTTTTTTTTTTAAATGTTTAAAGTTTGGATGTGGTGACCAGATTGTTTTTAGATGTCTTTTGTCTCCACATACCTGTAAAAAAACGTTTCTTATTTGGCTTTCACACTGCTAGATAGGATTTTAGTTTGCATGTGAAAAAAACAACAACAACCTACTGAAACCTGTGATTTATGCAGTTGGAGTCGGCAACAATCATGGTTTCATGGAGTTTTATAATGTCCTGCTGACAGAGCCGTAAACTGGACACCTGTGAGCTGAGCGACTCCAGCATCTCAGCAGAGGTTGCACAGAAGATGGCTAGGTTTCACGGGATGAGGATGCCCTTCAACAAGGAACCAAAGTGGCTGTTTGGAACCATGGACAAGTGAGTCATCCGAGCCCCTACGTCACCGCGTCAGACAGTGAGCCCATGAAAACTCTCCTCAGTTCAACTTTTCCCAGATAGCGTGTTACAGCACTGATTACTTATCGACTTCTCCAGGTGGCCGTCCGCTTATCGCCGTGCACTTCCCCTTGAAATACCTTCAACTTTATGCATTGAACGAGGTTTACATTGCCCAATGTTTGTCAGCGTGTGCTGATAAAGGCCGCTGTTTTTTTCCACTGGTATTTTGAATACATGTCTAAATGTCTGGCTGATCGCCTCCTGAGTTATGTAAGCAAAGCGTGAGTCGTGCTGTCCTGCTCTTTGACTGATTTTCCTGCCACAAAAGAATGTGGATTCACGGGAAAACCTAGGAACTATTGTCCTGGGAAACACATGGAAGCTGAGGAAAACTGCCACATGAGATTATCTTGGCATTCTTTTTGTTTCCTGTAAAGTGATGAAATTACACCCATACAGTAGATTTGGTTCGAACATATATGAAATACACTGAGTTCCCAACAACTGTGGGCCTTAATCTGTACATACATTTAATTATCTGTATGCTACGATTATGTACAGCCTAAAAATGGGAGACGTAGTTTTCATTAATTTTTAAAATGAAAACTATCACTGACTAAATGCAACTTTCAACAGAAATAAAGTTTTGAACTGTGTCTAAATATCTACTATGACTTTGTTCCTCTTTTCATGAATGCGTGTGGATGTAACCCTTTGATCAGGTACCTGAGCCAAGTGATGAGGCTGAACTTCACCAGAGAGTCGCACCTGCGTCGCTTCAACCGCCTGCTCAGCTATAACCTCCCACAGGAGATGGAAATGCTCAGGTATGACTGCACACATGACACATGCGTGTTTCCAGAGTGTTGTGCAAGAAGGGACTGTGCATGACTGTGGTTTACCACAGGAAAATGCTGCTGGGATACACGCATGAGAGCTAGGCTACACACAGGCGCTGAGGGCAAAGTTATATTTTAAAAATCATGGATATTTTAAACATCCATGATTTTATAATAAAGTTACACCCCCTTTATGTTTGTCCAGGTCTCTGCTCGAGTCCACTCATTCTCCCGTGGTCTTCTGCCACAACGACTGTCAGGAAGGTAAAACCTGAAGACACGAGTGCGCCCTTCATACAATCCATTTCTTTTTCTCTCTTATAGCAGTGCTAACTTGTGTGTGTTCACTCCTTTCAGGAAACATCCTGCTGCTGAAAGGCCGCCAGAGCTCAGACAAGCAGAAGCTAATGCTCATTGACTTTGAATACAGCAGTTACAACTACAGGTACACGAGCAGTACACCACAGAACTGCAGTAATGTCAGTCTAACCTGGGAAACCCTCAGCAGCTGTTTCTGTGTCAGTCCATTGCTGTCTTTATTTATATGACTATTATTATTATTGTAGGCTTGTTTAATTAAAGGCCTGAAAAAGTGTTGGCATTAAAAAGTCATTATTATAGAATAAAAACACAGAAGAAGATTGCTAAACTGGATGGGTGTCATTAAAATTAAAAAAATAAAAGTAAATAAAAACTGACACAAAGTGGAAAAAAAAGACATTTAAATGTTTTTGAATAACTACAGTCAGACACACGTCCATGTGGCTCAGTGGTTTGAATAGTTTGGTTAAAATGATGTGCCAAGCACAGCCTGACTCGAGTGCTGACTCCAAGCATCAGCTGATGCAGCTGCTGCGTCACCGTCACTCATCTCTTACCAACCTGTGTCATATTCAGTGCTCTCAAATCAGATTATAACCCAGTTGTAATCTGGTTATAATAGGAAACTGAGTAACCCAAGAACAAATGAAGCAGAGCTTAAACACGAAGAGAAACCACCACAGCCCGGTTTATGGCTGCGTTTTAGTGATATTCCTACACTCTGGCAGTCATAATTCATGCCCACCCCAATCTGCTGAAATATTAACTGCAGCCGTTATGTAACCAGAATTTGGCAGGCTAGCGAGGGCACACAGGATGAAGGCCAGAGAAAGGCCTGTCACTGTTAGTAACAAAGATGATGATAGCTTTCCAAAAGGCCCGAAGTTGACAAGAATAGAAGCGAATAGAACGAGGTGCTTGTGTTTCTGACGGGGTGCCTTTTTTCTGCGCCTCTCAGTGTCTTTCTGCGTTGCTCATTTCTGGGAAACGTTGCAGGTTATCCAGAACTCCCTCCTCCACTCAGCTCCCTTTAGCGAGGCCTCTTTAAGTCCTCCCCATGTATAACATAGAACACATGACCCCGTGAAGCAGGAGGAGGGCTTGCGCGTGTGCTGAAATGTAAGGGAAGAACACGCCCACAATTGCACAAAAACCAAAACATGCTGTGGGTTATTGCTTTTTCTCTCCGACATTCTCAACTGGAAGTGACAATAAAGGGTTGAGCTAAGGTCACTGCCTCCCCCACAGCACAGGAAGGTCCTGCTCCTGATAACAGTGTGGGAAACGGCACTCGGGGAATACTTCAGGGAGGAATGAGACTGAATTACACACAGGATTACTACGTTTTTACAGTCACTGTCTGTGTGGGAAGATTTACTTACCTTTTTAATTAAAAAGGAGAAACTAAACCAAAACAAGGAGGAGTATTGGTTCATAAATAGGACTGGGTATCATCACTTATTTGTAGAATCAATAGGATTCTGATTCACGATTTTGATTTGATTTGAATCGGGGAAATTTGGAGATTTTGTTAGAGACACAGATAAGCATTTGGCAGTTTGGCAAAATTTGTAAAAGTTTACATTTATTCAATATTGAACAGCAGTAATGAGGCTTTTATTGTAGGAAGTCATTAAAAAAAACAACAGCCGACAGCGCTGTACACAACGGTAGACTGGTTGGTAATAATCAAGCAAATAATGCAGAAAATGGAGATTTTTAAATGTGAAAATGTTCTTAAAGTACACTGACAGAGAGGGGGCGCTCTGCAGGAAGTGAGATTTTAATGTGGTGGAAGCAAAACAAGTAAGAGGGAATTCATGCCGATGTTTATGTGAAGCTTAGTTTTGATCTTCTTTTGCTGCTGGTTTAATCAAATTTGGTTGGAGAGCGATGAAACCTGCAGCTTCAGAATCTAGCGCAAAAAAAAAAGACGTAAACACAGAGCGCGGACCCGACGCATCAGAATCTGCGAGACGTCGGCTTTCAGCCCCGACGGCGTGTCCACATACGTGCCGTCGGGTGAGAAAGCCGACATCTCGCTGATTCTGATGCGTCGGGTCCGCGCTCTGTGTTTACGTCTTTGTTTGGAATCCATTTACCTGCTCTCACTGTTTTATCTGTGTGGTGGTTTTTAAAATAGTTTTGCGACGTTTAACCTTAGATTCTGAAATTTATTCAAAAAACATTTATATTTAAAAATAGATTCAAGATTTTAATGAATCGATATTGCTTTATTAAAGCTAAAATCGATTTTAATCCTAAAGTCGATTATTGAAACCCAGCCCGACTCATAAGTCTGTCTTTGTTCCCTTGTCCATTTGCTAACCCTGCAGAGGATTCGACATCGGTAACCACTTCTGTGAATGGATGTACGACTACAACTGCGATGAGTTTCCTTTCTTTAAAGTCAGTGCTCAGAACTACCCTTCAAAGGCCCAGCAGGTGTGTAAAGGACCTTAGTAGGTTCATTAGATTTTTCTAACCGACTGCTGACTGGCCTGAAATGTTTCTTTATAGCTCCACTTCATTGAGAGCTACTTGCGCGAGTCAGATCAAGGGTTCGACGGCTTGAGCGCAGAGGACCAAATGAAGCTGAAAGAAGAGCTGTACGTGGAGGTCAACAGGTGAGCTTAGGGTACAAAGAGTAACTTATAGGATGCTGCAGTGAAAAGCGAAATGGAAGTAGAAAATTCTTTGTGTCTTCGTGCTGCAGATTCTCGCTGGCATCTCACTTCTTTTGGGGCTTGTGGTCCATCATCCAGGCCCAGCTGTCCACCATCAAATTCGGATATCTGGTGAGTCTTTGTTTTATCGCCTTCTTTAACTTGAGTACCTATTTCCTTTGTTAGTTGTTAGGGGCACAGAAAAGAACTTCAGTTTTGAGAAAGTGTCAAGTGGGCAAGAGGAAGATTTAATTTTATCAACCAAATTGAGATGCATCGGTGCATTTTTTAAGGCTCGAAACAGGTAACTCAGGGCATTCCTGGTTTCCTCCTCTGCTGTCACAAAAAGATACACAGTGGTCATTAAAAGCATCATGGAAGTTATATCTTTGTTCAAGCAGAACAGTGATAGACTGGTTACCCTTATCTCTGAAAGCCTGAGCTTTAGTCATGTGAAGATGCTTACCCGGACCACACATATTCATATGTGCTTAACTGTGTTGTAGGAGTACGCACAGGCCAGGTTTGATGCCTACTTCCAGCAGAAGAAGATCTGGGCTGTGTAAAGGGGGCGAGACGATCCAGTATTCCGACAGCACGTTCAGCCAAAACGTCAAGCGGAGGACACACGGGCTGATAAAGTTTCTGCGATCCACGCTTTACTTACACTCCCTGCCTTGCTGGTGTCTGCTGGCTACTGTTGGTGTTGTGTTGACCAAAGCCAAACCTTGATCACGTGGCTAGTAGGTGCTTCGAATATGCCCCGCAATCATTGCAGCTCAAGTTTACACTGCGTAACTTATCTGAAGGCCAAACCCCCCCCCCCTAAAACAAAACAGAGGAAACACATCGACTCGCACTAACCTTCATCGCTGGTCAGAAGTCTGTTTCGGCCTAGTTTGAACCATATCACTAATATGAACGTTCTGAGCAGGAGAGCGTGGCTAGCTCAGAAGTGTTAGCATTGCATTAGTGTGTATGTACAGTATGTATAAATCATTCTTCGTTGGGAATGCTGTGTGGGAAAGAGTCAGAACCTGAACTTTTCTGCCAGGGCTCAGTCTCCCAGTATCCTGGTTCTATCTGCTACTGACGGGCTGCTGGTTTAACAGGTTCGACTTTCTTCACACTTGATGTTTGTTTAATTTTCTTTTTGTGTGTGTGCGTGTGTGTGTGTTTGACATTATCTTCAGGCCAGGGCAAATACAGTTTTTTTTTTTAAATTTCTAAACATGTGAATAGTTTTCTGGGGTAGCCTCAACAAATCAACATCAAAGATACCGAACGTCCGGTATCTTCATTGCAATAGGACCCCGGCACATTGTAGCCTACTTACTTATAGTTCGATGATTTCACTCAAGGGACGCAGGTGTGGTGTGGTGGATTCATGTTATTATTATTATTATTATTATTATTATCATTATTATTATGGATCACTGTGACAGCTGCACACCTTGGGTCTGTGTTGTCCGATTTAGCCCTGGCTGCTAAACTTGATGAAGAAAGTTTCACACTGAACACATGACAATGGCTCCTTATTGTGATAATGGATTCGTTGGCGACGTCACTGGTGTTTTGGCCCAAGTGCCTGCTGCCATGCTGCCTCGTCACTGTAGCTGTAATCCAGAATAATGATGCTGACGGTCACGTGTCGGTGCAAAGCTGAACTTTGCATAAATTACTTGTAACTGGACTGCTGTTGAAGGGGAATTTAGTTAAGACCAAGAGCGCTCTGTTTGCAAGAGCTGAGTCACTGATGTGAGTCACGTTGTCAAATCCAAGCGCACATTATGGCCACTGTCTGCTTGAGCGAGGATAGAAATGCAGCGGCGGAGCAGACAAACACTGTGTCCTGTGTATGTCAAGCTTACCTCAGAGGCGCTACTTTTAGGTGTTGTCCTCTGCAGAGGGATTACGGTTCGATACTGAGACGCGGTGAAAACTGACTCATATGATGAGATCCTCCAGACATCCTGAGACTAGCTAATTTCTACCTCACCCTGATTAGTTCATTGCATTTTTTGCTATTTAATACCAATTAATCACTAATACCAGTTGGTGGTGGAACATCCTTTAAATGGCATTGTGAAAAATCATTTTCCTGTTATTTTTGTGCATCTTTACACTTTAATTGGTACCATGGGCATAGCAGTGCCTCTTAGGCAACAAAGCTTTTCATAAAAAAAATCATTATACACTATTAATATAACACATGGACACGTTAACTTGTTAACATGTTAACTTTTCAACGTCTATCAGGTCGTTGGCCACCAGTCTAGGCTTAGGCGTCGGCTTTAGGTTTAATCAACGCCCACCCCATTATAAAATTCTTTCTTTGTTTGGAGATGGATAACACTTCTTACAGAGTTATACCTATTAATCCTAAAACATATGAGACCTAATCCTAAATATATGCTATCTTCTAGTTTCTGAAAATGTAAAAGGGATGTCACCAGCGTGCTGATGACTCCAGCCTTAGGTCCGAATCCTCTCCCTTGTTTTGGGGAGAAGCAATAAGAACCTTATTAGAGAAAAAAAGAAGATAAATATTTTTTAATGCATGCCAGTTAAGACATTTTTTTTCTCTGTCTTCTGAATCCCAAGACTTTGGACGACAGTTTAAATAATACAAATGAGGTTTCAGATCATCACTGAGGATTATTTAGACCTCACATGTGCCCATAACAAAACCTAACCCGAGACTGGTTGAAAGGGACTTGGTGGTTGCGGTTGATGGCTGTCCTTATTGACTTCATTAACTAGACTCTAAGCGGCATCAATAAGTGGGTCATTGTCCGTGATTGTAAAACCTCTTTTCGGATGAGGGCGTTTACCAAAAGTCAGTTCAAAATGTGATTGTCCCCATACCCAAGGACACTGCTCTCATACTAAACTCCTGTTATTCTTCTGTTAGATCCTAGTTTGATCCCAGATTTGGAAAATGTGACCGTTCTGCTACAAATCAAAGTCGTGCGGCTACTACAAAGCCGAACGTGCGATTTAGCGTGAAAGCAGCCAAACTGAAAATGTGACCCGTAGCGAATGCTGCGTTTCTCAGAGGAGGGAACCTGTTGATGGGGAAACTAATCTTTTCTCTACACTAAGCATTTGATAGCAGAAGCATGCAGAGGTGTTTGAATGTCTACTGTGGCACTTTTGAGGACAGTTTTAGGAGGTTGATGAACTGTGACTTTGTTTTACATGCAGGTGTATTTTTGTATAGTTATTATATTTTCTTTTAAATATGATTTTTTTTTAGGTGTAGTTCAATTTTGATACAATGAGACTTAAGGTCTGCCAGCAAGATGTGCAGCGGGTTATACCCGATAAATATTCAAATTAAAAGTGTTACAGTACTAGTGTTTCTGTTTTTTCTATCATTTCTTGTACTCAATCTGTACTTGAAGTTGTCTTTAATTTTTTTTAAATTTGCCCTGACCTTTCATTGCTGTACATTCTAAATATTGTGATGTTTTATTATGTTTTCTTACATTCCATATTGAAAAAAAAAAGAACATTACAGTGTATAAATATTTTACATTCCATACTTGTTACTTACTTTTAGTTTTATGCACATTTTGGACCAAAGGAACTAAAATGAGTCTTTAATTGGTTCTTCTAATACAATTGTAATTAAATCGTTGTAGGGGAACAAAGACCTTCACTCCTCTTTCTGTTTCTTGTTGCCAATATTAACTAAACTACATAGAAAAAAAATACTTAACTATAACTAATGAAAACCCTTAACATTACTGTTGTTACTGTGAATGTACTTTGTGTTGATTTAATACACCTTTTTATTAAACAATGCGTTCTATTCTGTGAAGAGCAGCCCCATCTACACTGTCATGTGGCTCATAGTGATATCCTTTGCTATCTATGCAGCTATATTGAATGCTTACGTACAGATAACAACATATTAAAGGTTTCAGGTGAACTGCAGCGGCACAGAAATGACTTTGGCTGTAAATGTACTGCTTTGCACAAATAAAAGTTAAATGAGAAAACAGCTGACTCCGGTGGTTGTTTGGATACGCGGTCATGGTTAATACGATTGGCACATGCCAGGACTTGTGGTGCCTCTACCAAAAATTGGTGTTGTTCATGTTAAGTGATCGTTCATCACAAAAACAATACAGTCATGATTCATCAGTCACGATGTATCTCAGTTTCGTCATTACATCACAACAGATTAACTGTGTTCCAATTTTCCAATCCAGTAAGGCTGTAGCAAGTGCACAGCACTTAAATAAATATTTTGAATATACCGAACCAGTTGTAGCACACGGCAGTGCCTCCATGGTTCTCCTGGAGGTTTCTTCCTGTTAAAAGGGAGTTTTTCCTTGGTTTGGCATTACTGAAGCTGGTGTGGCAATAAAGGCTTTGTGCAATCAAATTACAAAATAGCTCTATATTCACTCTGGTCCACAGAGGATGAGATTTACAGATTTCAGTGATCCACAGACATTTCATCTTATATTTTATATTTCATGTAGTTGGGTCAGATAAACATGGAAATGTTTTACACAAATGACAAACAAATTGAAAACTACACCAGCCACAATATGTAAATTTGAATAAGGCTATAAAAAATGGTTATACTTTTTAAAAAGAAAAAAAATTATCAAATTATCTTAAATCTTCAAATAATTTTCCTAATAGCCAAGAACTAATAGTATCAGGCATGAAAATATACAGACATATTTGCTGAGACTGAACATAGGTGTTTTAGTCGGTGTTTTTAAAGGTCCTTGGTGGCGTTCAGGTAGAGGACTGTGTGACATTAAGTCCATGAAGTCATTTTCTATCCCTTTGATTTCGGTAAGAGTTCTGTAACTGATATGATCACATTTATGTTATCATGAGGTTTGATATTTTTTTGCAAAAATAAAGGATTTATGAGCAATAAATATAAAGTAAAGATGATCCCTGAAGAACAAGCACTTGGCGATAGTGGGAAGGAAGAACTCCCTTTTAACTGCAACAGACCTTTAGCAGAACCAGGCTCAAGGAGAGGTGAGAAGGGACGACGGGAAGAGATGGGAAAATGAAGAGAGAAAAGAGGGGCAGAGAGATCATGGACAAAGTACACAGAGTGCTGACAAAGGCTCATGATATGCAGATATGGGAAGTCCCCCAGCAGCCCGAGCCTATAAAAGGAAAAGCTCAGGGTCACCTGATCCAGCCCGAATTGTAAACTTTATCAAAAAGGAAAGTTTAAAATATTATATTTATGAGCCATTGCATCCGAGGAAACATTTTTTGTCATTTTGGATAACTGAAGCGATATAGTAAGAGGTCTTTAAGACAGTGGTCCCCAACCCCTGGGCCATTGACCGGTACCGGTCCGGGAGTCGTTTGGTACCGGGCGAGTTGAGTTGAGGTTCAGGTGTGAAATTTATGGTTTCAGAGTTTTTTATTGGTTTTTATTGTTAAAATTTATTGTTTTTATCGTTAACTCAGTTTCCCTGCCTCTTTTACCGTGTGTTATGAATTTTTTTTTTTTTATACCGGTACTGGTTTTATTTTGTTATATTTATCCACGACACCTTAAAAGCCAGTCCATGAAAATATGTTGGGCATAAACTGATCTGTGACGCAAAAAAGGTTGGGGACCGCTGCTTTAAGATATGATGATCATTCAGGACTTTATGTGCTTGGTTTTTTTCCCTTCCCTTCCTTTTCTTTTTTTGTGTTCTTCCTGCTTTAATGCAGCACAGTGTTTGGCACAGCGGGGTGGGGGAGGACGGATTTATGTACAATGTTCATTGAGATAATGGAGGCTGAGATGACGGAGATGGTGGAATGTTGCACTGAGAACAGTGATGAGTCATACTTGGCTCAGAACAGCCCAGCTACAGCCAGATGCACTTTTCAAAATCAAGATCTCCTTAGCCAGCGTCAACATGTTGCCAATAAGGCAACTCTGTTTGATGACACAGCTACAATGTATCAAATTCCATAAAAACAGAATTGAAAGTTTGCACCTTAAAGCAGATCCAACATTTGGAAGTTAGGACAATAAAACATTTCCATGTATGTGAAACACAACTGTGTGGTGTTTCTTTACCACAACACTACAGTTCTGACAGCAGGTGATTAAATAAAGTATTATTTGGAACCCTGTTTACATGTGTTTGGTTCATATTATGTTGTGCATCATTTATGTGGGTCAGCTCACTCTCTTTGGAGCATTCATCAGAAGTTAGCTCTGCACTTTGCCCTGTTGCATAATATACACAGATGACTCACGGCACAACAAATTAAGTTAAGATTAAAATGATTTATTTCCACAACCACAATACAGCCACAAACTCATAATAAAGCAGAGGAATTAGAAATATTAAACCAATAACTTTTTTGATGTCCCTTCCAACAGAACAGTTTAAAGTTTACTTCCGTCTTGGCAGGAGAAAAAAAGAAAACCTGACACCAGAGCATGGAGATTTTTCTTCTTTAAATCAGTATTACCAAATCAGCAATCTGCAAACACTCCAAATGAAGTGAAATGTGACTCACATCAATGGGATTTTATTGGATTTCCCCTACGGTACAGTAAGTGATTTTTTTAGGTTATTTATTAAAAAACGGTCAATGCACTCATAAATAGATATTGTTAGAAAAGTGTGTAATTACATCTTGTAATTATAAGTATTCTCATGAATTACACTATTGAAAATACAGTCAATGGAAATGCCGTATTTGAATAATGTATATAAATACAAGGGCTTGTGAGGACACCTCTCTTCCATAATAGCATCATTTTAGGTTAAGTGGCAGAGACAGGTCACATAGAGCACAGGAGAAGAAAAGTTGTAGGCATTCGTGTGCCATGGAGGCAAATTAGATTTGCATTAATGTTTCAGACTCAAGATATGAAGAATATGATATGTTTTATCGCTGGATAAGGCGATTCCTTCACCAAAGAAACAAAAACACAAAGGAAAGGGACACTGCCACCAACATCTTAAAAAAATGTCATCCCCTTACTCCTCATGTCAAATCTCCTAAACTGAAAGCAGGGCTCAACACATGAAAACATGCGTCATTTATTCCCGATATTATCACAATTATTTATTATCAGCAGATTAGACACAGTTGATACCAGCTGGCTAGACAACACCAGCAGGTTACAAGTGTCTTAAAAAAAGGTTCCCCTCTCTTTTCTCACACTCTGATACACAGCTTGATAACATTCCCATTCTAATGTAAGCAAATATATTAATACCTGACGCTGTCTAATAGAAGCTAAGAGCAGCAAAAAAAGGTCCGGTTAATAACAGAAAAGTTCAGCATACTCTCAACAACATACTCTCTTTATCGCTGCAGTCAATCAGAAGTGAGATTCTGACTCATTAACTCATATCGGACTCCTTTCACGAAGTTTGAAAGACTCCTGCAGAGTAAATAAAGGTGGGCACTCGTCACCCGGCACTGACAGCTGAGGTAAACAGCAGACACAAGTGAGAGAAACCTCGGGACAGAGCTGGATTCGGTTCAAACAAAAGCAGAAATACTCTGGCCGCCAGTGGCAGTTATGGGCTACAGTCAAAGTAATATGTTTGGGACATGTTGGGGTATGTCTTGACTGACTAAAACCTGTTTGTCTCATAGCGGTCACTGCAGCTAGGATTATGCACTTGAACTAGGAGAGGCAAGACAGCAGAACTCAATTGGCCGCTGTCTTATCCCTCCCAACTAGTGTTGAGATTTTACACACTGTCACTTTAAGAGAACATTTGGCAGATGGTAAGAGCTAAAAGGAGAGTAAATTTATGGGTTTAAATTTTTCAGCTTTCTTAAAATTCCTAAAAAAATAATTTTGCTTTACTGTCGCATATTTAAAGAATATCTGTGGGATGGGCAAAATGTGACTCTTCATCATCTGCACTTGATTTTAAATCCCAGCAAGTGTTATTGAGCAAATGTTGCACTAACAAGACTGAATATCTGGAGTTTCACGGTCATTGTTACAGAGTCGGTTCCCACTGCTGACGGCGAGGTGGCCAGCGGGGCGAGAATGCAGTTTAGAGGATTGTTAACACAAAGAGGGAGCTTTTGCCCTGGCACGCTGTGTGTTTACATCAGTGTGACCCTCCAGCAGTTGTGCTTTTGGTAAATCAAATACAGGCAGTGGCAACGAAATTGACCCTGGGTGTGTGTCCGATAACAACCGGTATGATAATACTACAAGTTTCTGCGCTGTGCAATACGAGGATACAATTTCAGATATTTTTGGATGGTGGATATTGCACTTGCACACATTCAGAAAAGCATCCTGGGTTTACAGGACATCCAAAATAGAAAAAATATCCGGTGAGTGAGAGTTCAAAGGGTGAAAACTCTGGAGACAGTTTCTGGAGAAACTGTTGGCCACAGCTTTTGGAAGATTAAAATAATATTAATTATTATAAATTTCTCCTGGCAACATGTGACATGAGTACAGAGTAGCAATGTTGCAACAACAGTTGTCCTACAGTGCCACCTGGTGCTGATCACTGTGGACTACATCCGCATAAACCCAAGATATATTAGTGAGGTTTAAGTACTTTAGTAGTAGAATTTATAGTGCCGTTAAACAACATCACCACGTTTAATCCGTCCATGGAGGAGGATACTGGTTCCTCGACATATGCCATATGGTCAGGAAGTCCTCCCTTATTTATTGTCTTTGGCCTCTGTCTGTCTATTTATTTGATTTGTTCTACTCTTACAATACAACTGATAGTAGATGTCAGAGTGATTTTGTTAATAGTTGTCATTGTTGTATTTAAATGTGTAAACCTTGCCTTAAACTGCATGTTAGATATTCATCTGTTCCTTCCCTACACATCTAGGATGCTGGGGGAGGTACCGGTAATCAGGTATGATGTTTAACTGCAGGGACATTCCATCTACCGGTTCTGGTTCTGGTATCTACTAAAGGATGTTCACTCCAGGTCATTTACGAACTTGCCTATAGTTGTGCGCTGGGACATCAAAGGAAGGGCCGTATACATGGGCATAGGGAAATGACCCTTTTATCAACACACACGCAGACACACCTACACCACACACACACACACACACATGCAGAGACACGTCGCGAAGTGAGCGTCTCCTGATTAAAATGGGTCATGGAATATGCCACTTATTTGGGACATGATCGGATAGTAGGTCCCTCTCTTAAAAAGGATCCAGCGAGGTAATCCAGTCTAAATTCTTTTTCAGTTTTTTGAAATGACGTCATATTGCTGGCAGTAGAAACTCAATGCGAGACAAGAGATTCCACTATCAGCAATAAATAACCATGGGGAACTGACTGGTAAAAGTTGACTGACTTGACACCAGTATGTCAGAGTGCAACTCCACCCTGATGTGAGAAAGGGGCGTGGATGTATGGATGTGTTTTTTTCCTTTTTACAGGAGCAGAAGGTGACAGCAACAACTGGGGGTGCATGGGATTTGGGCCATGCTGACCTAACCGTTTAATTGCCACTTTCTGTGTCTGTGAATTTACCAGCGGTGTGTTATTCCTGACCTTATATTGCTTGCAATGCAGAGGTCACTGTGAGGAAGTGTGCACACAGCTGCGCTGTGCTAACGCTAACATCACTTTTTCCACAGCAGAGGGTTAACCATATGATTTAATCATGTGATTTACAGCAGGACACACCACTGGCTAATGTTTGTGCTTAACACAGAGTTACAGGTCTGGAGCAGAGCTACTCCAGGGGAGAAGCCCTGAAATTTTTAAAAGAGAATGTGCAATTTTCTTGTGCATGTCTAAATGTGTGAGTTGACGCATGGCGAGGGCCATGTGGCAAAAGAGGAGTTAATTTTTAAATTACAGGTACTTCGAGGAGTGTGATGAAGAAGATCATCCACAGATGCAGACTAAGCCCAGGAGAGAGGCTTCAAGAGGATCAGTGAGGAGCAGAGACCACCTCCAGCACAGCTGACAACTTGGAGGAGAGCTGTGCCACTTGGCTTCCTGGGAATCGTTGTGTGGAGATTGTGACCAACAGCACAATCCCAGAAACGATGGAAAGAGAGCCGACATTGACATTGAGGAAGACAACTAGGGTGTACGACGTGCTCTGCCCTTACTCTACAGCTGCGTTGGAACAGCAACTGAAGGATGAAGGGGGCGTGCCAAGCTCCAATCGTCAGCGCAGAGGAAGATCAGCGATTGTGATTCTGTGAACAGCACAGACAGTGGGAGCTATGACTGCTCGCCCAAAGCTGTTTCACTGTGCTGTGTAGAGTTAAAAAAGTCTGAAGAAGGTCTTTTCCTTTATATTTGCATCATGGACACTTCTGCAAAAAGGCTGTAATTTTGAGCCATGGGCGTGGCCATGTCATTATATAAGTTCGACAACAGGAGGGTATGCTAAAGGATTTCTATACTTATAATAGCCTATTTAATGTCTTCACTTATATAGTTGAGAATTTGCTGAATTTGCTC
>VUQR01033965.1:0-10541 GCA_015108515.1 Hemichromis elongatus
CAGAAGAAGCCAAGGTTATAACAATTAAGGATCATGAGAATTTGGACATTTATAGGAGTTAACATTACCAAAATAATTGACAGATGGTTGATGACCAGTTATGGCTATGAGCTTAGAACAATTAGTTCATCCTTTACAAGGACAGATGCTACTTTGGTTGGAAAAGGGGGTAGAATGAAGTTATAAATTGGTCATGGAAGGATTGTATGTGGTGTTCCTCAAGGTTCTATTTTAGGACCAAAACTTTTTAATTTACATATCAATGATATCTATGACATATCAAAAATGTTAAATTTTATTTGCAGATGATACAACGTTTTATTGCTCAGAAGAGAATTTGAAAGATTTGGTCGAAATTGTGTTTCTGAGATGGAAATATTTAAAAACTGGTTTGATGTAAACAATTATCTTTGAATCTGAGAAAAACTAAATTCATGATATTTGGTAATCATGTAAAGGAGGAAGAAGTAATTATCTCCATTAATGGAGTATTGATTGATTGATCTCAATATTGACTCTCTTTCTATTGTTCTTTCATTTAGTCACATCATAATAAAGGGGCAGTTGTAGCAGCGATTAGAGTGTAAGGACATCTAGAAATTAAAGAATGATTTAGAAATTTGACTTTTCACTGACAGGAAATGTTATGTCTATGTTCCAGGAGAAGGTCCGTTTCCTGCTGTCTTGGATATATTGACCTTTACATCTGAGACAAGAGCCAGTCTACTGGCCAACAAAGGCTTTATGGTCTTAGCTATTGGTCTAGTTGAAGGCAAATTTGAAAGTTTTAAGCAATATCCAAGGTTTCATCTGGACCACTTTAAGGAAGCAATAGATTTCTTAATCCAGCAACCTAAGGTGAGTCAATTTAATAACCTTCAGCTAATAGGGATACTAATGCTCTCAAAAAGGAAATAAATAATATGAATAGGTCACATTTTAAGAATTTCTAATTTTCTTTTGTTCAAAGAGTAAATCAGTTTCTCAATAGTATACAAACATATTCTTGTTGGTTGAAATCAAAATATAAACAATTTATTTTTTCTACAAAAATTAGTTTACTGTAATAGACCTGCTTTATTGGTATCTAAATTGATAAAGTCCAGGTACATAGCAAAAATAATTATGAAATTTATTACATTTTTTATTTTTCTTTATTGCCTCATTTATTTAATGAAGTTGATGTGAATTTGGATGATGAATTGTTACACTCTCAGAATCCACATAAAATATATAATCTTATTAATCATACAGAAAAAAATGATGTCAGCCCTGAGCTACAAGGGCCGATGGTCAAATTTTATCACCTTTAATTTGTGCTTTTTCACAGGTTGGCAGTAAAGGAGTTGGCATAATAGCAAGATCAAAGGCGGCAGACATTGCACTCTCACTTGCTACTTTTGTGCCAGGTGTCGAGGCTGCAGTATGCATCAATGGCTGTAGTGCCAATGCGGGCATTCCTCTCTATTACAAGAAACAGAAGATCCTCTCACCATTACTGTACGACTACAGTAAGTTGATTACAACTAAGTCAGGTACCATCATTGTAAAGTATATTTTTGAAGACCCCCTGGTAGAGAAGAACAAGGGCACCCTGATCCCCATTGAACAGGCAAAAGCTCATTTACTCCTTGTAGCTGCAGAGGATGACCACAACTATGACAGCAAGACCTACTTGGACCATATGGTGGAGAGACTGAAGCGTTATGGAAAGGAGAACTTTGAGAGTGTGTCTTACCCTGGAGCTGGACACTTGCTTGAGCCACCTTATGAACCCTTCTGCTCTTCTTGTGCACATGGAATTTCTCACTTTATAGCCTCGTGGGGAGGTGAACCCAAGGCACATGTAGCAGCTGAGGTCCACCTGTGGAAGAAGATCCAGGAGTTCTTCAGAACTCACCTGAGTTGTGATGCTATACAGGCTAGAGCTAAGTTAGAAATTCAGAATCATTAAAACGCTTGAGTTGCAGAAAAAATAACTCATCACTGCAACTATAGAAAAATCACAACTCTTGAATATCTTAAAATTAACATATTTATTTATATTTTTGTAAGTCTCCATCCTTTTTTATTTGGTATAACAGATCAGGAAAAAAAGTCATTCAAGTAGTGACAGAAATTATTCTGTATCTCTACTTGTACTCTCGGTACTCGGTGTGGGAAGAAAATTCTTTGGATTGTCCTTTGGACATTTACACCCACAAACTAGATTTTACAGCCATCTATTTCCTTTGTAGGAAGGAACACCTGGTATAAAACTTTTAGTGCTCTTGCATACCATCTTGCCTGTTGCACTGTTTGGCCATTTGTCAAACCACATTTCTCTTTGTTATCTGTTGCATCACCTAAATGCTGAAGGGGGGAAAATGACAGATATTTAACATCTAAATATCTTACCTATGTGTGGTACTGTGTGACTGGGTGGTTGTGTGATGTGATAGCGGCAGTAGCATCTGGTTGTGGGAGCTAGTTTTGGCCGCCTCCCTGAACGCTGCCTCTCCCCTAGCCCCCTATTTCCCTTAGCAAGCTTAGGTTTAAGGTTTAAGGTTTATTTTTTTATATTGCACATTTTTAAAACAACAGGTTTGATCAAAGTGCTTGCAATCAGCAAAAATAAGCGAGACACTAAAAGGCAATGCAAAGGAAAAAAAGTTAACAAACAAACACAACAACAAACATCAGAGGTGACGGGACATAAAATCAGGGCTGATGATACTAATTTGATTCAAAAGCCAAAGTAAAAGAATGGATTTAAAGGAATGAATAGACTCAGAAGTGCGAATAAAAGCGGCGAGGTTATTCCAGAGTCTAGGTGCTGCAATTGCAAATGCCCGATCACCTCTGCACTTCAGCCGGGATCTAGGTTGTTCTAAGAGCATCTGGAAAGATGATCTTAGAGCTGTCCTGGGATTATACAAGCGGAGTTCAGTCAGATAACTAGGTGCCAAATTGTTTAAAATTTTAAAAGTAAGCAAGAGAATTTTAAAATCTATATGGTATTTGAAGGGAGACAGTGTAAATTAGCTAGAACTGGGGGGATGTGATCATACTTTCTAGTACCTGTTAGAAGGCGTGCAGCAACATTTTGAACCAACTGCAAACTGTAGCGAGAAGACTGTCAGAGGCCCAGTTATAGAGAGTTACAGTAGTCCAGACTAGAGGTGATAAATGCATGAATAAGTTTTTCAAGTACTTTTAAAAGAAGACGGGGCTTCGCGTTTGATATCAAACATAACTGGTAAAAGCTGTTTTTTTTACCACTAAGGACACTTCCTCAGTGGTAGAAACACTCACAAGAAACAATCAGTGCCCCCAGCAACCTAAGCCTATTTCAGCATAACTAAGGAAGGATTCAGGGTCACCTTATCTCTCCCTAGCAATATGATTTGTAAAAAAAACTGTGCACTGTAGTACACATTTAGTTTTTTGCTTGTACACTCTACACGCCACTCTGCTAAGTCCTGATGTTTCTTGGAGAGGACAACAGTACCCATAAAATGTAATCACATGTGTGGGGGTGTGGCCTTGGCAACTCACTTTTTCCACCTTTTCAAAATGACTGGCATGTCCACAAGCACATTTTATGGAAGAAAGAATGGTAAGCATGGTATTTACATTTAAAATGTTTTTTAAAAGTAGATTTTGAAAAATAAACATCTAGTAAGTAATTCGTAAAGTTTATTTAGTTTTACAGAGGAAATGACTAATTTATTTAACTTTTTAGAGAATTCTTAACAGAATAATTTAGGGAGATTCAGACATAGATCTTTTAGAAGATGAGAGTCATATGAGCCAGATAGGAGAGGGTGAGAACCCAGAAGGAGCCAGACGAAGATTATTAAGATGCAGGGGCAGATGTAATGAAGTAAGACACAGGGCCACCTGAAATCTGCCGTTGTCCTATCTGGTCCAAAACTAACATGTCTGAGAACCTGTAATTTTTGATTTTGAGTAAAAAAAGTATGACAGAGAGTCCTTCAAGGGTGCCTTAACTGCCCAGGCTAACAAAGGTCTGTATTGATGAACAGGTCGTTCCATTCACTGGCTGTCCCCATTCACGTCCCAAGACCTGCAGTGGTTGCAGATTATAATATCGGCATAGGAGGGGTTGACCTATGTGAACGCATGCTCAGCTACAGAATATCTAGTCAGAACAAGAAGTGGACTGTCCGCACCATACTTTATTTAATTGATTTGGCCATCACCAACTTGAAGCTTCAGTACCGACAAGACAGCGAGGCCATGCAACAAGCTGAAAAGAACTCCCAGTACCTGGAGTTCAAGCTCCTCATGGCTGAGGAACTGATAAACAAGGGACAAACATGTGAACAAGACCTGAATAATGCCAGTGGTGAAGAGTTCTCTCCAGAAATCAAGAAAAGGAAGCCCCGACCAGATGAGAGTGTAAGAAAATATGGTGCACTCAACTTTCAGGTGCAGAATGGGTCAGTTGCAACAGTAAAACAAATGTGAGATGTAAAGTGAATGTTCCTTTGTGTCTCCAAAAAATCACAGTGCTTCCTAAGATATCATAAATGAATGCACTTTTGTGAAATAGAAAGTCCAGTGCAGTCACTTGTTTCTAAACCAATGGGTTACAGGTAGTGAAGTGTCAATGACTTCTAAGTTGATCCATAATCTACTTTTTTCTGATATTGTTATATAAATAAGTTTTAATATCATGCTTACAAAGAGTTCAATGGAGCATTTAATTTACTTAAGCAGCTCTTGAATTTGGTTAGTTTCACATTCGTGATCAATGAACTCCCCTTTGTGCACTGAAGTGCATATGTTGTAAAATTAAATTAAAATTAGTTAAAAAAAATTCCTTTTGCAATGTGTTTTTGACCAACCCAATACTTGATTTTTATGAAAAAACAAACAAAATCAAATTACTTTTTTTCCCCTAGGTCTCAGGAGGTTAAACTAGGAGCTGGTTCCACAGAAGAGGGGCCTGAAAAAGTGTCAAATATCCGAGGAACCACAAGTAAATAAGATAAGATGAGAAGAACTTTATTTATCCCGAGGGAAATTCTTTTGTCGTACACATGCTCAATGCAGTATGAGAGACAGAGGAACAGAGGAAAAAGATATGCATACAATATAAGAAATACAATATATACAAAAAGAATGCTAGTATACAATAATATACAACAGGACAGTGCAATATATAATATCAAGTGACTTGAAGAAGTACCAGTGTCACTATCCTGAAAAATAAATAGCTTAGCTGTCAGTGCAGATGATTCTAAAGTATTGTACAATGGACAGAAGAGAGTGTAGCAGCATATGATGATGAGATGAAACAAACATTCAATGAAAAACTGTTGGGTGATATTGCACAGTCTGAATGAGAACAGAATAGCTTGTTATTAGTCCTCAGGAAATCACCTACAGAATGAGGAGGAATTATCCTGTGGCGGTCAGTTCTGCATTTAGAGGTGATTAGTCTTTTGCTGTTTGTGTTTCGATGGTCCATCATGGAGGCGTTGATACAAAGAAGATTTTTAGCATTCTCCTCTCAGACACCTTCACCACGTTCTCCAGTCTCACAACCAGGACAGAACCAGCCTTTTTAATCAGCTTGTTCAGCCTGTTGGCATCAGCTGTCTTCACCCCACTGCCCCAGCACACAGCTGCAAAGAACACAACACTCTCTACCACAGAGTGAGAGAAGATAGTCAGCATTTTCCTACAGACATTAAAGGATCTGAGCTGCCTCAGTACGAAAAGCTGACTTTGTCCTTTTTTAAAGACAGCATTGGTGTTCTTGGTCCAGTCTAGCTTACAGTCCAAGTGAACCCCCAGGTACCGGTAGTCCTCCACAATCTCCACATCAGCCCCTCTGATGGTGACAGGGGTAGGAGGAGGAGGATGCTTCCCGAAGTCCATGATCAGTTCCTTTGTCTTTGTGATGTTAAGTTGTAGATGGTTTAGCTCACACCACTCAACAAAGCTGACCACCACACTCCTGTACTCCTCCTCCTGACCATCCCTGATACAACCCACAATGGTAGAGTCATCAGAGAATTTCTGCAGATGACATGAGTGAAACTTGTACCTGAAGTCAGAGGTGTAAAGGGTGAAGGGGAAGGGTGATAGGACAGTCCCCTGTGGCGCCCCCTTGCTTCTCCGGATGTTGTCAGAGCGGCAGCTCTTCAGCCGGATATGCTGTTGACGACTTGTTAAATAGTCCGTGATCCAAGCTACCAGTGGGGCATCCACCTGCATTTCCATGAGCTTATTCCCCAGCAGTGATGGTCTGATTGTGTTATAAGCACTAGAGAAGACAAAGAACATGACCCTCACAGTGCTCCCAACAATGTCCAGGTGAGAATAAGCTTGGTCCAGCAGGTAGATGATGGCATCCTACACACCGATACAGGGTTGATATGCAAACTGCAGTGGGTCCAGCCAAGGCTCCACCAGTAGACTCAAGTGTCTCAGGATGAGTCTCTCCAGTGTCTTCATGACATGTGAAGTCAGGGCCACTGGCCTGTAGTCACTGGGGGTCGACGCATTACTCTTTTACGTACAGAAACCAGGCAGGATGTCTTCCAGAGTGAGATCTTTAAGATAGGAGGGAGCCTGATTACTCAATGTATTTGGCCACAAGGATTTTACATTCAATTCTAGATTTAAGAGGTAGCCAACGAAGAGAAATCAGTATGGATAAAATATGTTCTCCGTTTCAAGTCTCTGTCAGTACTCTTGCTGCTTCATTTTAAATCAACTGAAGGATTTTCAGGGAGATAATAATGAATAACAGTAGCCAAGCCTAGACATAAAAAATGCATAAACTATTTTTCAGCACCAGTCTGTGACAGGATATTTCTAATTTTAGGGATATTGTGCAAATGTCCAAGATTCCTCACAGTCTTACTGTGTGAGGACAAGGTAATGCCATCTAGGGCAAACATTTAGCTTCAAAGGATATTTTTAAGATTTTAAGGACTAACCTCAATTTTGAATTTAGAAGCAGGAAATTGTAGGTCATCTAGGTCTTCATGTCTTTAAGATATTCCTGTAGTTTACAACTAACAACAACTAATTGTTGTGTGTTATCGGGCTTCATAGATAGATAAAACTGGGTATCAATTGCATAGCAGTAAAAATGTATACTATGCCTTCTAATAATCAGAGGTGGGACCAAGTCATTGTTTTGCAAGTCTCAAGTAAGTCTCAAGTCTTTATCCTCAAGTCACGAGTCAAGTCTCAAGTCACTGGTGTAAAAGTCCAAGCAAAGTCACAAGTCGTAAACTTTGAATTTCAAGTCCTTTCGAGTCTAAAAAGAAATGAAAAAAGAATGTTGCAATTATATGCTAAATGTAAATATTAAACCATGTAGTTTTTAAATCTGTGTTTATCTCAACACATAACGAAACAAGTGAACTTAGAAAATATACACTTTTTTTAAAAATCTTTTTAATTTGATTGGCTGTGCTATAGCTCATGCACACATACATACGAAGTGTGGTTTGAATGAATGAATGAATTGAATTAATGGTGCACACTTTCTATATAATATGCGTGTTAAATTTTAGATTTGGGGTGAAGTCAGGGCTGGACTGGGACAAAAAATCGGCCCGGGTATTTTGACTAGAGAACGGCCCACCAGGTACAATAGGAAAAGCCAGTATTTAGCAGAAATATTAAACAACTGAAGTAATAGGGTTGCCAATTCCCAGCAAAAAAAAAAGAGTAACCACCCCCACCCTCCCCTCATGATGAATAATTGACATAATCAACTTTAATTTAATGCACGTGTAAAACAAACCAATTTTTCTACAATAATTAAATAGATTCAACATCTTTCTTTAACAGAATTGCAGACTGCACAGATGGTTCTTTCCCAAAGGAAAAAGTACTATAGCTTACTAGGGTATATATTATAGCCACTTTAATTTTAAAACTGTGTATATGCTGTATATTCTTGCATTTATTATTTTCTTCTTATTGTCTATTTATGCCCCGTCCTTATCTTTAACACCATGCCCCTTGGAGATAAATAAAGTCATTCTTATGCTGATTCAACTTAATGGTTACTACATACAATACTGGATTTCTATACATTTTAGATCAGATGAAAACTTTGGTTTTAAGATTCAGATACTTTTTTTAAACTAGACATTCAAAATGATAATAATAAAGAAAAGTATTTCTTTCTGCCCCTCTTTCCCTGTTAATGCCCTACCTGGCCCCCTGGCAAAACTTTGCTAGATCCACCCCTGCACACTTACCAGCTGTCAGCTACGTAGAAAAGGATACTGGTGTTATTTGTCTCTCAGAAACAGTTCATAACTTCCCTCCAACTCTTATGCATGTCACCTAAAAGGTAAACCTGTGTCTCCATCACCTGTTCAGCTCTAATGATTCAGTAAGGACATCTCCTTGTTTCATCTTCATGATTCCCTCTCACCACATATTCAATCTGATATCATGACCAGCAGCTTTTACGTCTGTGGCTCCAGCAAACATCAGCTCATAATAGCAAGAAATATTAAATAAATTCTAACAACAGCTTATCAAGCTTTAACATGCTGCTGTTGTTTCTAGCGCGAGATCCGCGTTTCCTCTTTCTGACAAGAGAGACGGGACCTGCGAGAGAAAAGCCGATCAGCTGATCATTGATCAGTTTCATGATTGACGTAGCAATAGGAGAGGGAGGGAGAGAGAATTAGACAAGAAGAGGCAGCAGCGTAAAGACAAAGCAAAAATAACTCCAGCTTTGTGTCTTTTTTTCCATTCTATTACAGGACAGATCACGTTGTTTTTTATCTCAAAAGTTCGACCTCATCAGCTCACAGAGTCGATCATGACTAATTATACCCTTACAAAAAAAAATAAAAAAAATTGGCCCATAAAAACTGAAAATTGCCATCGGCCTTGCCCGGTGGGCCGATGGCCAGTCGAGCACTGGGTGAAGTATCAGGTCTTTTCAAGTAAACCGATTCAAGTCCAATTCAAGTCCCAAGTCATTGGTGTAAAAGTCCAAGTCAAGTCACAAGTCTTAGACCATTTTTTCAAGTCAAGTCTGAAGTCATAAAATTAATGACTCGAGTCTGACTCAAGTCCAAGTCATGTGACTCGAGTCCACACCTCTGCTAATAATACTGTCCAAGGGAAGCTTGTGTTGTGTTTTGCAAACAGAATAGGTTCTAGCACGGAACCCTGTGGAACTTGATAATTAACCTTAGTGTGTGAAGAGGACTCTCCATTTACATTAGCAAATTGGAGTCTATAAGTTACTATAAGTTACTGTACACAGTATGTTTAATATCTGCAGAATGTTCTAATTACTGTAGTAAAATATTATGGTCAACAGTATGATAAACTGCATTAAATGAATTGCTCTGAATAAATAAAAATAATTTAAAAAGTTACTTGAAGTGAGATCTTTTCTAAAGATTGGAAGAGTTCTGAAATTGACTTCAATTCATATTTAGTGTCCCATATCATACATAGACTAATTTTGTTCTTGAGCAGATTAATTCATGTGGACAAGTTAATTTGTTACTGAGGGATTATAAAAAGACTTGCCAAATATAACAAGAAATGGTGCCCTGCCTGCACAGCCGTTACTTTTAGTTGAGATTCTTTCAGCAGATTTTGTATTTGTAGAATGGTACAAGTGGCTGTAGCTTGCAAAAAAAGGGAGATATACATTAACCTTTTTGCTTCCAGGAGATGGAAACATAAAAAAGATCAGTAAATCAGTGATGAGGTGTATCCTTGATTGAGTCAGCAGAACTTTTAAAGCCCATCAGCTAGTTACCGTGTGGTAAGGTTCAAAAGGAACTTCAGCCCCTCTGTCACCACAAGGTTTAAGTGTAAACTGTGGAATAGATAAGGTAGGGTGACTAACTGTTCTCTGTTCCCTGGACATGTCCCCTTTTCACTGTCCGCACCAAGACTAAAGCTATTAGCTATTAATATTAATGGTGCGATAGCGCCACATTCAGTGGAAGTTACTCGTGAAGCTCTTAATGAAATCCAATGCTGTGGCATTTCTACAGACGGAAGTAAACATGGAGCAGAGCAAATATTCCCAATAATAATTCAATACTTTGACTGTAAGAATGGTGGTGTGCAAACAAAATTAATTGAGGCTGGAAACACGCCAAATGAGACAGCATGCGTCATTGTATGGATCATTTTAGATTACGTTTTGTGTGTCTGCTTGTTGGATACATATTTTTTCATTTAGCAGAAGCTTTATCTGTTAGTTGGAGCTAATGTGGAAGAACACTCTGATGACCTAGCATTCTACCAGCCTTAAACGCCTCGTGCACGCACAAATCTTGAGACGTGAAATGAGTCTCAAAACCCTTGTCCGCTTGTAACTCTGATGTGTGCAAATTTGAAGTTATGGATGGAAATCTTGAAGTTACGGACGAAATGTAGTTTACGCATGCGCGAATCTTTTGAGACTATTTTCACTCCATAAGAATCAACCTTTGCAGAGCTTCTGAGCTCATATTGAAAGTCTTAATTTGTCTCTAGACAAAAACAAATGCAACAGGTAAAATAAGGCCACGCTT
>VUQR01033967.1:0-10632 GCA_015108515.1 Hemichromis elongatus
TGCAAATTTTTAAAAGTCCTTTATTTCCTGTTGTTGTGCATGTCTGCAGTGGTAAAGTCAGTGATGGTGAATGCACATAGTGACTAAGGCTACATTCACACTGCAGGCGAAAGCGCATCAAAACCGACTTTTCGATCATGGTATGACAGTTTGAACAGCACAAATTCAATATTTTCAAATGCAACCTAGGTCACTTTCGTATGTGGTACTGAATCCAATACATATCTGATGTTTTAGATAGGGACTGCTGTTTGAATGGTCGTGTCGCATTAAATCCATCTTTTACGTCACTGACACAAGACAGACGCCAATTATCAGCACCGGAGAAGACAGAAGACTTCCGTAAACAGAGCGCGTGGTGTGTGACGTCTTCTTTTGCGCATGCGGGTCGCTTTGAGGGCCGTGAACCGTTCACACTAGAGAACATTTTCTGTCACATTTTATTTGTAGTGTGAACAACCACACAGAAAAAATGGAATTTGATCAAAAAATTGGAATTCAGCATTAAGACCTGCAGTGTGAACGTAGCCTTAGGTTTGCCAAGCTGCACCTGAAGACAGGAAAAAAAATAAGTAAAAAGAAAAGAGTAAATTCCATGATTTAAGAAATGTCACCGCTACTGAAAAAATACATCTAGGGCAACCAGTAACATCTGTTGAGGGTTCTTTTGATTCTCCAGAGTGAAATACGTACTGGGACATCAGACTCATTCACATTCTGTCTGGGTCTACCTGAGTCAGTGGGGTGCTGAAGGCATTTCAGAATGGAATTCATGCTGCTGATTTATTCCACATGGCTACCATAGCAACAGACTCTGAAGCAGTTCAGCTCACCTCCTCATCAAAGAATCCTTTTCTCTCTTTTTGTCAAGTTTTAACACTGTTCTTTTGGCCCCTGTAACCAGTGGTTCCTGTGGTCACTCATATATCATACTCTACTACATGAAACTTGTTTTCTTGGTTAAGATCGAAAGTGTCCTCCTTTCTTAGTGAATTAAACCCCTTAAAGAATACAGACAGGCTTCTGATTACACACATGGATTCTATTTGAGTAGATGAAAACAGATGTTTGCTCATCACAGCACAGAAACAGCTTTAGTGAAGGTTACGAATGATCTTCTTAAGGCCTCTGACAGTGGGCTCCTCTCTGTACTTGTCCTGCTAGACCTCAGTGCAGCGTTCGATACTGTTGACCATAATATTCTGTTAGAGCGATTAGAGCATGCTGTAGATATTACAGGTACACTGCATTTGTTTGTATCATATCTATCTACTAGACCCCAATTTGTTCATGTAAATGGAGAGAGGCTAGTACCATATCACCCCATTAGAGCACTTCGCTCTCGCACTGCAAGCTTACTTGTTGTTCCTAGAGTATTTAAAAGTAGAATGAGAGGGAGAGCCTTCTGTTTTCAGGCCCCTCTTCTATGGAATCAACTTTCAGTTTGGATTCAAGAGATAAACACTATCTCTACTTTTAAGATTAGGCTTAAAACGTTCCTTTTTGCTAAAGCATATAGTTAGGGCTGGACCAGGTGACCCTGAATCCTCCCTTAGTTATGGTGCAATAGGTGTAGGCTGCCGGGGGGGTTCCCATGATGCATTGAGTTTTTCCTTTCCAGTCACCTTTCTCACCCATTATGTGTTAAAAGACCTCTCTGCACTGAACCGTACCTGTCATTAATCTCTGTCTCTCTTCCACAGCATGTCTTTATCCTGTTTTCCTTCTCTCACCCCAACCAGTTGAGGCAGGTGGCTCAACTGGTCAGGCCCCTCCCTGACCCTGGTTCTGCCAGAGTTTCTGCCTGTTAAAAGGGATTTTTTCTTTCCCACGGAAAGTGGCTTGCTCATAGGGGGTCATATGATTGTTGGGTTTTTCTCTGTATATATTATTGTAGGATCTACTGTACAATATAAAGCACTTTGAGGCAACTGTTGTTGTGATTTGGCGCTATATAAATAAAATTGAATAAATGAAAAGGAAAAGTTTAAATCTGGAATGACTCATTTTAATCATTCATTTTAGGATTGAGAGGCAAATTAATTGTGCTCAAAAATCTGTAAAATTTGTATCAACAAAGACTCCAACAGTCAAAAGGCTCTGTAATAAAAACAGTACCTTTCTTTGGCTTTGTTGAGGATAATGCTCAGTCTTTTCCTCTGTTTGCAATCTTCCTGTTTTTCCCCCCGTTGTCTTTGTTGTTCCCACACAGCACTGCTTCCATCAGGATCCATTGTACTGGATTACAAGTAAAAATGTCAGAGAAAAAGGGGGAGGTTATCAGGCAGTGGAAAATGAACAAATGGTTAATGATCCGCTACAGGTACTAACACTCTCTGCTGCTGTGTGCAGTACACTGTACGAATGCCCGTGCATACATTTTTGCAACAACTGATTCTGCTGTGCCCAGCAAATAGGAACAGATAGCTTTCATAGTTTTCTCTCTAGTATATTATATTTTATTTCAGTTTTATTTCGTATTTTATAGCATCTCTGAAGGTATGGGAATGAATTATTAGCAATGGACGTGAAAGCTTGTACATCTGGAAAGGCACCATTAGTGCTGAAAGGTATATGCATGTGCTGTATATTATAAGGGCACAGCTTTGTGTTAGAAGAGTCCATGTGCTGAACGAGCCTAATTACGGTCTCAACCTTTCACCAACTAAAAACGTTTGTTTCACAAAATGATAAACACAACCTGGACCTGGACTGTTGACAGTTGGAATCGTACATCAAACTAGAGCGGGACAATTTTGCAAGCCCAAACGTCCAGATATTTGCTCCATTCACAGACGTTTACAAACTGTTCTTAAAAGAAAAGGGGGAAGCCATGCAGTGGTAAACATGACTCTGTCTTAGTTTTTTGTGAGAGTTTGCTCCCATAAAACTCTAAATTGCATTTTTTTTTCTTCTTGTAATAGTATTTGATGAGTTTTCTATTTTCTATTGTGAATGAAATATGGGTTTATGAGATTTTAAAATCATTGTGTTTTATTTTAATTTTACATATTGTGACAGCTTTTTGAAAAACAGGGGTTGCATGATGGATGATAATACAAAAAATTACACATACATGAAAATACTGTACACACAGTAACAGGACAACATGTGCTAATCTGCCCAGTGTTATCTCAATGACATAACTGTCATAGAAGTATTTCTCCCCAGCAGCCACTACACATTAGATAACCAAAGTGAGAGAGCTTGTTCTGACCCCTGACTGGTCTTTGTGTTTGTAACAGCACATGTGTCACCTATGCAAGACATGAAAATTCAAATTACACATTCAAGAGGATTCACTCTGATTCATGTGTCAGTGTGCTTTTCTCTGATCCCATGATTGACTTTGTAAATAATAAAGATGCCTACCAGCCATCACATTGACGAGTGGTACGGATCTACCAGTCATCAGTATGGGAGCTGCGATGTTTCCCACAGTGCCCATAGCTCAGAAGACACAAGAGGCTTAGAAAGGACAGCTGAGTGAGTGAGAAAGATGGGAAGTGTAGATTGTCTGGCTTTTCCGACTGATAGGCAAGGGAAAGCAGAGAAAGCAGAATGAGCGAGAGAGAGATAGAGAAAGTGTGAAGTGAATTAAGCAATGAAAAGGAAAAGGAAAGGAAAGAGAGCACTGAGGTGTGTGATAGGGAGCTCTGTGCTGCCTTCACCTTTGGGTTTTGCCTCTCCAGGGATAACAAACTCTAAATCTTCCAAGAGAAGTACCGGATGCATGTAAAAAAAAACTTGGTTGCCCTACAATACGGTGCATGACAGACAGGTAAAACTTTGTAATCATGCTCAGCATAACTTGTTATTTTTTTGCCATTTATTTTTATATTTTACCAACAGAAAGCCTGAGTACTAATATGAAATGAAATTTCTTTTTGAGGAGAGAAGAAGAAAAGTTTAAAACAACAACACAATCAGATTGGAAAACGACACAACAAAGAATCATTAAAAAGAATTTGCATGTGCAGCTTTATTCAATAAAGTGCACTGTTAAGTGAAAGTAATGCATGAATACTGTGTCATGAATCTGGGTGTAATCACTACATTTATGTCCCTGTGGGGGCTGCTCTCTCTCTCCTCTAATCCATCTCTTTATCCCAGCGTCTTGCTCATTACATAACTCTGACCTTTGCGCTGTGTCAGCTCCAACAGCTGGCCAAGGCTGTTAAACACCAAACAACACACACAGACAAATAGCACATATTGGTCCTACTGGCTTTTATATGCAGGAGTAATAAAATAAAAAGTCTTGACTTACATATCAAAGTAGAGATTATTATTTTGCTACAGAGAGATGAAACGGTCTCAGACGTACCATGGAGCTGCAAGAATTCATCTACACTAATTGTTGATCCCAGCAACAAAAATGCATGTGCTCAAGGCTTTGCATCCTGTTAAGTAAGCATATACTGTAGGCATTCAGCCTGCTTGTCTGTTGAAGCCTCTGAACCATTCATCTAATCAATATGCACAGAAAGAGAGAGAGAGAGAGAGAGAGAGAGAGAGGGAGCAAGAGAGAATTATGATGAACGTTTGGACATTATTATTTGCTTTATGTGATTTTGTTCTGGCCTCTTTGTGAAATATACTTAGGAAAACAAATATAAAATGAAAAAAATAGTTACAGTTCAGGAGACCAAATGTTAAAATAGTACACTTACGTTTAGTAAGTGTAGTGTTTTAATAAAGATCAATATAAAGCATCCTCAGCTGCTGAGAGACGATAAAAGATGAGGAAAACAATGAGGAAGATGACATTTTATCCAATACTGAATGACCCAAGAGCCCCTGAGTGAAGACAGAAAGTGCTTAAGGCTATAAGGTACCAACATCTGTTAGTTTCATCCAGAGAAAATATACGGATTTGTATGAGTGAACAAATTAGTAGTCTTAAGCAGATTGTTCAGCACGTCGTGACACTTTCAGAGATATGCTTCAAAGTGTCATGTAGTACACTAATACTTTGGAAGTGATTACAGCTTTACTTTTGCCACACTGCAGTTCTTTCATGAACCACACATTTAAAAACAGTTTAACTTTGCAAATTTGCCTCAGCAGTTCTTAAGGAAGAGTCTGAGTCTGAGCTGTGAAAGTAACATTGGCTGGTAAAAATATAAAATAAACAGTATACAGTAGACATTACAGTATAGAATAGTAGAACCTTGTATTTTTGTGTAGATTTATTCATCTCTCAGCTTAGAGTTACACAGTTACATTTTTTTAGTATAAATTAAACATCCTCACTGCTAGCATTAAAATGCATGAATTGCTTTAAAAGCAAAGTTTAACGATTTGTTTTTCATGGTGCCACACATTGTTGAGTTGATCTATAGCTGTGAATACATTTTAAACATAGGATTGATGTGTACACTTCTAGGGGAGCTGCAGACACTGAAATCGAACATTTTAAAACATTCAAACATTTTACGAGGCACTTTTTTTCAGTTGATAGCTGAATGTTCATCAAGCACTGAATAACATAGCAATGTGTGTGCATTATAGCAGCAGGCAGCTGGGAGCCTGTGGTTGCTGGTGAATATTTGATGAGAGAATAGATCCTCTCCCTGGGCAGGTTGAGTACAGTGTGCATACTCAGTCACACAGACGAGCACTCACAGACACACACACACATGCAGATATAGCTCGATCCACACACATACACCAGGTGGTACAGTTTCTCTGCTGTTCAGCAGTTAAGCGAGTGCCAGTGAAGGTGATATAAGAGTATACTGCAAAACTCTCCGATGAAAAACACACCCGAAAGTGATGCCTCTCATTCTTCACGGTGTCCATCTCAGAAATCATCAGGACACGCACTACGCACACATGCAAGGTCAACGTCTCTTTTTCACAAGAGGCTTTCAAGTCGCAAGAGTTGAATACTAATAGAGCCAAACACAAAGAGAAAATTAGCAATTAGTGCAAGAAGTACACATCTCCATTGGTTCAAATCAATCAGAAATAATATTTATTTTAAAACACATTTTGCAGCATGCAGTATGTAAATACGTTATACACTGAAAATTGTTGAGAATAAAGAAAATATTAATGATTTTTTTAAAAAAGCCTGTTTTTGCAAACATTTGGTAGCAATGCTACTGGATTCGAGTTGGATTTCTTTGCAAGCAAAATATACATTTTAGTGCCTGCATGCAAGCTGAACAAAGGCTACCTCTGACACTGTACACTGGCACTGCAGGGCTCTCCTTGTAGTCTAAAACCCCATCTTCTTTTACACCTCTTCAATTATATACAGCCGGCTGTCTAGACCTTATCACAGAACCTGTACAAACATTCTGATGCCATTCAGCTCCCAACAGCTCCCAACAACATTATAGATTGGCCGCTTCAGGGCTTGTGTGATTACATGCTACATACACAGAGCTGCACAAAGGTTTATTGCGGTCACATGATTAAAATGTGTGTTTCAGAGATTTGCCAAGTAAGATATTATAAGAGCTGAAAACACAAAGCAGAGAGCAACACTCTTCATGCCTTTTATTATTAAAGCTTAATAATGTGAGCAAGATATGCCTGATGTGAGAAAGACAGCAAAAATGTCTTACTTAAGGCTTTTGCCAATTCCATTAGCATTAAAGCTGATGTGAGTCCATTCAGCCAAACCTGGTTTTCTAGAAGCACAATTCATACTGCCTGGCCCTACATCTGCTACACCTGTCAGACTAGAAAATAAAGACTCATTTTTATTCTCATCCATCCTTTTGGCCTTTGCCAGTCTTACTCTGATCAGCAGTGATTTTGTGCTCACTGATATGGAGGATTTGGGGGCGTGAACTGTGTTATCCTGAAATTTATCCCATGACATGGCAGCAGAGGGAGGGGCTGGTGTGAAAAGCAAGATAAGAGTAGTAGAGGCAGTGAAAAGCCCATACAGATGTCTTGTCGGCACTGTCTCTTTAAGAGTATTTTTAGTATGGGAGATAGCAGTGGTCACTCATCAGGAAAAAGGACTGGGTGGCTTTAGAGGCTTGCTCACTGTTCTAGCACGATGCTGAGTGAGGAAGGCACATAGCACAAACCATTCTCCCAAGTGACACGCGTCAGACCGCCGGTGCTTGGTAACTCTACCTGTGTCTCATGCACATTCGAACACAATCAAGTTAACGGTCAGTCAGTTACATTGTTTGGGACATATTTTATGTGTGACACACTTTGTGCTCCAGTCCAACTGTAAACAATGCGTTCAACAGGAAAAAACATGACAAACACTGTGCAATTTTTGTGTATTTTCCCTGTCCACTGTTGAACCATTCCTTTCAATGATATAAGGATTTATATTTTAGCAGTTAATAACATGATGCAACGAATAATGGCCTGCATTAGATCATGTTACACACAGAACTCGATTCCTGAAATACAGAACCTGTAAACACTTTCATGTGCTGTTAATATTATATTAGTCATTTTTGTTCTTTCCACGTGTGTTTTGGTTCCATTCAGAGAGTATTATAGCAAGTCCATATTTTCCCCTCCCAGGGGCAGATATGTAAATTTAATGATGCTGGCAAAGTGTGTGTGATCAGGTTACTGTATAGATTACATTGTGACCCTGCCAGATACAGGCACAGAGACCTAGAGACCTACAGAGGACAGCAATACACCTCAATGCAGGTTACCACTCCACCTTGCTCCGGCTCTGCTCCCGAGAAAACCATGCCGGGAAAAAACTGCTTTGAATTCCTCAAGGGTCAACGTCAGAGGTGTGTGTTTTTGTAAACTTATTCCCAGGTTATTGAAAAAAGACAGTTGTAAGTGAATGTTTGGCTGTTGTTCTTGTTGCCGAAGTAGCAGTCTCGTATGTGAGAATTGCAGCTAAGGGAGTAGGAAACTGCTAGGCAGCATAATGCTCCACAGTGTCTGCTTAATTAAAATGAGAGAGAGATAAGTACTGCCTCTCAAATCTGTTTGAGTTTGTTTGTGTACACAGTCTGATAGAGAAACAGTGAGAGAGAAATAGGGACGGGTGTGTGGGTGTTGGGATCAACTGTGGAGAGAAGAATACAAGTGTATATAAGAGCACTACTACATGAGAGAGAAATACAGATGTGTTTGGTCAATTCTTCTTAGTCACACCATCACGTTTTTTTTTTTTTTCCTATTTAAAATTCAACTAAGAAACACATTTATAGTTTTTATTACTGGACTGTACGCTAGTAATAGCTAAGCAATGTTGCTAGAGGCTCTTCTGTCCCTGGGCGAGCAGATCTGAGGAGCAAACCGCCATAAAAAATATTTTTTTTCACAATACAAAATAGAAAACATATCACATGTTTAAATTAAAACAGCTTCATATGTCACAAAAAAATTATTATGTAACCAATTTGATGGCAATAACACATCTCCAAAGGTTGAGACAGGGAAAAAGTATAGCTGGCAAAAAGTTACATTTACAAATTGTGGAACAATTTCACGATAATGTTCCTCAATATTGTCTTTTCGTCATCTAAAGTACATCATATCAGCAATGGAGGAATTGAAGAAATCAGTATTGAACGACTGTTGTCTTTGGCAGCACTGCATTAAAACCAGGCACAATTCTCTCATTGAAACGGGCTTGGGCTAAGGAACACTTCTGTGTCTGTGAACACAGTTCACCACGGCATCCAAAAACAAAGGTTAACGCTCTAACATGCAAAGAAGAACCAATATGTGAACATGACTCAGAAACACAGCCGTGTAGACTATTGGAAATTTTAAAAATTCATTTTGGAAAACATGGACGCTGCATCCTTTGGACTGAAGAGGAAAGGGACCATCTGACTTGTTATCAGTGCTCATGCAAAAGCCTGCGTCTCTGATGGTGTGGGAGCGACTTAATGCCTATCAAATCAGCAGCTTGCACAGCTGGAAAGGCGGCGGCAAAGCTGAAAGGTATATACAGGTTTTAAATCAACTTATGCTCCCATGCGGGCAAAATCTTTTTTCATTGAAAGCCTTGCGTATTTCAACAACACAATGGTAAACTGCTTACTGCCAATTATTCTAACAGTGTGGTTTGTGCTAGAAGAGTCGGGGTGCACTATCTGCCTACAGAACGTTCACCTATTAAAACATCTGATAAAAAAGAAAGACCCAGGACTGGACTAGAATTCTATTTCAGACAATAATGGGATAATCCTGGATCTGGTCTCCTCAGTTCCCAGATATTTCCCAGGATTGAAAGGATGTTATAGTGCTAAACATGCCCATTTTCATTTTTTTTTTCAGATGTGTTGCCATCACCAAATCATTCAAGTCATCTTATTTTTTTCTTAAAATGTTACATTTTCTCAACTTAAACATTTGATATGCTTTCTACATTCTGATTATAAAACCTGGGTTTATGAGATTTGCAAATCACTGCATTCCGTTTTTATTTAAATTTTACACAATGTCCCAATTTGTTAGTAGTTGGGGTTGTACTTTCTGTACATGTGAAGTAGCCACAGAGAAGCTTTCAAACTCTTCCCCATCAGCAGCTTGGTTTTTGTTTCAGTCCTCGATACACATGAGAGACTCTAATTCATTTTGAGTTCAGCTTGTAAACACATGAGTGATGCAGTTAAAATCTGCAACGTCTTAGTTTTGTGTGAGAGAAAAGTCTGGTTTGCCCTTATCAAAGAGTATGTGGGAGGGAAAAAATGATGGTGACAGTGGAGATTTTGGTTATTGTATTTAAACTGACAAGTTGGGAGGGATCAAAAGAAAAGAACATGTTCGTCCCACATCTGGTGATTTTCTGCTGTCTTACATAATATTGACTGACAAACAAATCTGTTGTGAGGAAGAATGTCAACAGTTTAATGATAAAAAAAAAAACTAAATTATGGACAGTCTGTTTAATGTAATGTGCTTTAGATATCAAGACTAATTATATTATACGTCTCATGATCATGGTGAGAAGAAAATATGAAACCTAAAGCTCAGGATTCAACAATGAGCTAAGACATAACCTTATGACACATAAAGGTATTAGTATGCATTAATATAATTGTAGTTTTACTCTTTTTCTGTTCTAAAACTTCACAAAAACAGAAAAAGGAAACAAAAGGAAGTCCCAGATTGTGAGGATGAGGTAGATATAAGCAGTTTTGAGATTACTTAATGGATTTTCAGCCCAGGTAGGAGGACACGGAAAAGTTACAGCCTATATCCCCAGATGGAGATTGTGCAACATGTTTCCTGTGTGCGTGTGTGTGCATGTCTGCAGTGAAGAGAGATCATAGCGATTCTGCTGCTCACACATCACACATGACGTAACTCTTCCACACGCCCACACAACACTTGCTCTCTATCCTTCCCACAGAGCTTCCTCGGGCTTACCAGACACTGAGTAGGAAATTATTGACTGTACAACTGAGTAAACATGCATGCCATGGTGGAGCTATATTAGTGCTCAAAAATGATGAACTGTGGTGATGAGTAATAGCTGATGGTGAATTTCCTCTTTTATGGTAGCAGGATGCTCTGGGAGTGATAAATAATAGAGCAAAAGTTTTGCTAAACTTTGCGATTTATTCCATATATCAGTTCACCAGGGAGAATATATATCTATATCTATATATCTATATCTATCTATCTATAGATATATATATATATAATATTTGAATATTTTAATAG
>VUQR01033967.1:10652-32708 GCA_015108515.1 Hemichromis elongatus
AATATTTTAATAGTATACACATTTTCGCATTTATATAGTGATCTGTTTAGAATACAATTATAAATTCTGCAGAGCTGCCAAAAGCTGTGATCATGATATACAACTTCCTGGAACGGGAACAGTTTTTCAAAGCAGGACCAGATATGATTGCCTAAATTGTTTTTTGCCTCACATCTGCTTTTTCAGTTGTGACAGACATAAGAAAGTCAGTGCAAGAAGAAAAAAAAAAGAGATTATGCAGTCAAATTCTTGATGGGGGTCCAGGTCTGAACCATGGAAGAACTGATACATAGTGGCAGTTGGTGTGAATTTCCTTTGCAACAAGAGCTGCTTGTTCATGGAGTTGCTCATGCATTTTGCTTTACTAAGTATGTTTATTTGTAAATGAAACCAAATGAACTGATACTCTATAATGGAAGCTGTGTGGATTATATCTAGCCCATTATTACTGTGGAAAAGATTCGGAACCAAGGCTGGATGGAACATTTACCTTAACTAAATTGAGAGAGCACTATAAGAAGGAAGCTTAGAGGCAGGTCAGATGAAGTAATTTCTTCTAAGACAGAGCCTAAAGCTGAACTTTACAATATATAAGACGGGGAAAGATCTATAATTCTGTCTTTCAGACAACAGAGGGTCATAGCTTGCTCACTTTCTCAGTGGTGCTCCGGCATGCTCACACTGTAATTACAAAAAAGGACCTACGCATACACACAAAGCAGATGAAGCATTATTTGCCTTCCTTGTGCTCAATGTTAATTTAAATCCGCTGTGCTTTCAGAAACAAGAGAAATAAGTGAACATGAGAGGGGAACATCAGTTGTCTAGAAAAAGCCATTTAATCCTGATAGCATTTAAAGTGATGTCAAATTATCCAGCGCTGTGCTTTTGCCTCGGTGGATTCGGATCATATTATCCAGCTATACTGCTACTCACGATCACAGCAATGACATATCAAAGTTGTCAGCGGCCGCTGAGAAGACGTTCAGCGTGAGGGTAATTTTTCAGGTCTGATCACACGTGACTTCAGGGGAAATAAATCGCTTGTCCCCTTTAATTTCAATTTCCGTACGTGATATATATTGTGATCACCTGTCAAATGTGGCGCATGCGCGCTAAAGTGGGAGGCGGAGTGGATGCTGATCGCTCTCTATCTGCTGCCCTGTGCTCTCTATCCCCCGGCGATCACACAGTCACGGGCAGGGGATATCTCAGGAAGGCTGGGCAGGATGGGGAGACAGATCAGCTGTTGATGAAGGTACTGTTTCTCTTCGGTTTCTCTTAAATTCTGCGCTTCAGTGTTTGACATTGTGACCGTGGAGGGTGAAGGATGCTTGGTTGCAGGATGGGAGGAGGTGAGCGGGGGGCGCGGAGTGGATAACAGATGGTATTTCGGGAAATCACAGGGATGACAGGGCTGTTACTGGGTTTCGTCACAGTTTTACGCTGGTTTACAATTATCTAGAACAGTAGACTACACATGAACTATAAAAATATTGGTTAAGACGCCTGGTCAAGGACACAAGAAAAGGTGAGAATGTGTTTTCCCCCTTTTCGCTCACCCTTGGGCTTGGGTTGTTATCACCTCGTACCCTCTGCGGACTAGGATGTTGTCCGGTTTAGAGTGGTTGGTCGTTATGCATGATGCCTTTTCATTTCGGTAAAGCGCCGTGGATATGCCAGATCTACCGCGTATGAGTGAACCTGTGCTGCAAGTGAGCATTGCGTAGTAAACGCCGAACGCAGCTGTATTTGCCTATTTAGAAAGATAATTGGTCATCACAGACTTATATTGCCCTTGATGTTGCTTTTGTTCAAGAAAGTATCAGTATTCCCTTCCCATGCATTATTTGCTTGGCTGCTACCCGGATGTGCCTGCAGTTTCTCCAGTGAAAACGCTAGATCTCCCGTGTTTACTCGTCTGACTGCTGTAAAACACGTCTTGCGTGACATTTTTCACTCCGTGGCAATCGGTGCCATTCGGGTAATGCAAGTCCAATTTTGTCACCATGAAAAAAATGGCGATGGACCCGCAAGTCCACCGTAAATAGTTATTTGAATAGGATTTGTAGTAGCCCGGTCAATTGAAAGCGACATCCCGTTCCTGTGTAGCACATTAGGCTGTGTCGTTGGCTTTAACTGGCTGAAAGGGATCTATCTGATTTGTATAGGCTGCAAGCAGCAGAGCGGTTCTGACCCCGTCCATGGTACTGAAAGCAACAGTCGGTGCGGAGTAAATCAAAGAGAATGAATCTTTAATGGCTTTAATAACAAATAATAATCGTTTTAACCAGAATGGAAATAAATCGCATTTATCAGGCACAGGTGTGTCTAATACACAGATTCTTACAAAATATTTATATGTAAATTCCTCTATTCAAAAGCTTGCAATAATAGGTTAAGACAAGGATAAACTTAACTACATATTATGTAATGCACTGATGGTCTTCAAAGTTGAGTTGTATTAGATTAAGCCATCTCATCTAAATGTTAGGTGGATGGGTGGAACTACATTATTCCTTCTTCTACATTCTTGTGGTCCTTGTCTCTGTCATCTCACACATCCTCTCTTTGTTTGTCATGTATATAGGAAGTCTGACGTAGATGCTGAGCCAGAGGAGAGCCCAGGGAGCAGCAGCAGTAGCAGCAGCAGCAGCAGGAGTGGGGCTGTAGATGCCCTCTCCACAGGTCCAGCCCCCCCTCAGGCATCTGCGGGAGAGCCGGGTCAAAGTGGAGACAGTTCCTGCTCTGACTCTGACAGTCCTGTAGATTCCAGCTCCTGCAAGGAGGAAGAGGGGGAGGACGAGGAAGACCCAACTATGTTCTCCTCCAAATTCCTCAGTGGGGCAAACCCCCTCAATGCCGTGTCCTCTGCTGTAAATAAGTTTGGTTTATTTGGAGATGATGGTGAGGGGGATAAAAAATCACCTCCCCAGCAGGGGCAGAAGCAATCTGGAGAGCAGAAGCCAACAGCAGGCCCTGGAAAAGACCATCAACAGCAACCGCATCCCCATAAACTGGGCCAGTCTCCCCCTATGCAAAAGACCCAACAACCTCCCAAGCAAGGTTCACCACAGCTACATGGAAATGGACAAACTGGCCCCTCAAACAAACCTACTGGGCAACAAACCACTTCAGAGACAGGGGCTCAGCCTGAAGTCCGACCTAAAGGAGAACCCCCTAAAAATCAACCTATACAGCAAAGTTCTCCTAAACCTGGAGCTCAACAACAGACAAGGATGCAACAAAACCCTGCTGGTACACAAAAACAAGAACCTGCAAAGACTGGTGTACAAGGGTCAACGAAGGTTGGGCAGCAGGCATCACCAAAAATGGGGCAGCAACAGCATGAGTCATCTAAGGCAGGACTAGAGCAGAAAGGCTTCAGGGCCACATCCCAACAGCAGTCCTCTGACAAGCAAGGGAGTAAGAGACCTGGTCCAGCTGGCATGACACAAGCAGGGTCTTCATCACCGGGAACAGCCAAAGCAAGATCTCAGTCAACAGCAGTAGCGAAGCTTTGTCCGGTGTGTAAAACAACACAACTTACAAAGGAACCAGCTAACCATAAAACCTGTACACAGTGTAAAATGGACGTGTGCAGCTTGTGTGGCTTCAGCCCTCCAGACTCTGATGTAAGTAGTGGTTTAATTTTGGCTTTATATAATCTATTTTATGCTCTCTCATAACTTTACTTTGTTCAATGCAAATGTCCTTTTGTTTGATGCTACTAATTTGAAGCAGTTTCCTTTGGTTGGATACTTTTGCTATACACTACACTGAAAAAACTAACACGCATGTAATTAAAAATATTAATACAATGTAGTTTTAAGTGATATCCTGAGAAAATGAAGGTAAATTGCCAGGAGATGAACTTTTCAAGCCTTTTTTGCTTTCATTTTGATGATCACAGCTCATAGCTCATAAAAATAAACGTTTCTCACATTACTTGAATATTTCAGTTTGACATTGAAACTACGACTCAGACAGTATAAATAAGGTGTATGCCTCAGTCTAATTCACTGCACGCAAGCTCGGTGATGGGGAAGACTGCTGACTTGACTGCTGTTCAGGTGGTGATCTTCGACACCCTCTACAAGGAGGGTAAGCCACAGAAGATCATTGCTGAAACGGCTGCCTGTTTGCAGAGTGCTGTATCGTAGAATATTAATGGAAATTTGACTGGAAGGAAAAAGTGTGGTAGGAAAAGGTGCACAAGCAACATGGATGAGTGCAGCCTTAAGAGGACTGTTAAGAAAAATCGATTTCAGAACTCAGAAGAGCTTTGCATAGAATGGAGTAACAGTAAAATGCTATGAACAATTCTTATACCACCCCTCATTTCTTCATAGGTTCAGTCACTTATTGAAACAGGTGTAAAACTACATAGAAATAGAATGTAAAAATGTAGAATGCAAAAATAGTGTTTATAGAATTCTGACAAGCATGAAAGTCAGTCTTTGGTATGACCACTTTTATTCACCAACACAGTTTGAGCTCTATTAGGCAAATCTGCTAGTAATTTCTTTAAGTAGTCTTCAGCAATAGTTTTCTAGTCTTTTTGAAGGACGTTCAGCCACTTCTTTGGTTGTTGGTTGCCTTTTATTCCATTTTATCCCAGGATGATCCCACACTGTTTCAATAATGTTGAAGGCTAAATTATGAAGAGGCCAATTTATGACTAACAGTCTTCCGCTGTGTTTTTCTATCCAGGTATGCTTTAGGCAGTGTGTTTGAGATCATTTCCATGCTGAAAAATGAAGCTTTTGTCAGTCAGGCATTTTCAAGTTGGCATTGCTTGGTGGAAAATCTGATAGTACATTTCTATGTGCATAATCCCAAAAATTCCAGCCAGATCCCCAACAGCACTGGCTGAAATGCAGCCCCCAAACATGACAGAACGTCCACCTTGTTCTAGAGATGCCTGTAGACATCTTCTGTACATACTGATGATGATTTGAACCAAAAAGTTCAAATCATCTAAAAAGTTCAGCCCAGTTCTTGAGTAGTTTAACATACTTCACCTTTGCCTCTTATCTCTCAAACCTCAGCTTTTTCTCCCTGTTTTCCTTCCTTAAGACTAGCTTATTTATAGCCACCCTTCTGCTGAGACCATTTGATGATTCACTGAACAATAGATGGGTCAGCTGAAGCACCAGTGTCAGGTGTTCGCTGGATTTTTTCCTATTTCTCAAGAACATGACTGTCAGATACTACTCATATCCTATTGATGGTTTTCTTTAGTCCTGACACTCTTTTTTCCCCCCACTTGTCAAATTTCTTCAAAATATTAAGTAAACTCTGTGCACCATGTCAAATAATGTAGATCCCCAGAGTTTGATTCTCTTCATTTGGACATAGCGTTTTCATTGGGAGAAATGTTTCATCACTCATCCAAGTGATTTCTTCAGTCTCAGCTGACTGCAGGTTTCCCCAACCTTATAAACAGTAAATTTGCATAATGACTGAAACTAGCACCACCAAAGAAACAGTTGGCTGGGAGGTCCGTTCCTTGATCATTAATATGCAAATTCTCATGACCATTGATCAACAACCGCTGATTAGTGGCCATGAGTACCATTCACAGAGAGTTGGAGAATGGCTGCAATCACAGTACTGTAAGATAGCAAAAGATGTATCCTTAGGCCCCCTCCTCGATTGAGAGATGGTCTTTCCCTTTTCACGTAAATGGCCTCCTTGGCTCTCTGCTCAAACCAGTGTTCCTCCCTGTCCAGGATGTGTACGTCCTCTTCCTTGAAAGAGTGTCCACTGGCCTGTAGGTGTAAAAAAACAGCAGAGTCCAGGCCTGACGAGGTGGCTCTTCTGTGTTGTGCCATCTGCTTCGCTAGAGGTTGTTTGTGGTTTCCCCCATGTATAAATCCTGGCAATCCTCCTGGCACTGGCGCGTGTTTTGGGGTTTAAAGGCCACCGAGACGCAATGTTTAGAAAAATGCATCTCAGCTGTTCTGATACTCCTGACACATGCGGGATCACTACGGGTTTTTGCTTAGGCAGCGTTTGTCCTTCTCTCAAAAAATGGCTAGTAGCTCTTTGGTAATCTATATCTATCTAACCATTTATAACTATAGCTAATTATAAATAAAATATCTATATCTATTTTATGCTGTAAAACTGTTATTTTTGGTCTTTTTCATTGATTCAACTTAAGAAGAAATTATATAATTTTGCAATGTGCTGCTAGTACTAAAAGTGCCTAAACATATAATTTAAAATTGTTTCTTTGCTAACTTGTCTGTTATGTGAATACCCGACACTGGTTCATTCATTGAGTTAGGTGCCTTTTTATGCTTGATTGAGTCATAGGCCAGTGTTAAGTGGCTTAGCAAACAAACAAGGATACAAGGACTGGATTAAAAATGAGTGAAAATTCAGCCAATATCCAAAGAAAATCCTTGAAAGACCTTCACAAAGCTTGAGGAACTCTTGCTCAACTATTTTAAAATTACAAGAAAGAAGTAAAATAAAGAGAAATAAGGGCACGCTCTAGACTTTTGCCCAGCACTCTACTTTAAGAAACACTATACACACACAGCTTCAGGAAAGGGGCTACAACTATCTCATTTCTGTCATCAATCATACCAAACAGTCATGACCCAGAGACAATGTCAGAATCATCTTATCTTGGCTGAGGAGAAAGATATTTCCTTTTTAAGCAGGATTTAGCAAGTTTTCACAGTGCCAAAATTACTAAAAAAATAATTTGCTGACTATCTTGTTACTGTACTTGATTGGTCAGCCACCTCACCTGACCTGAACCTCATTAAAAATATTTGGGGTATCATCAAGAGGAAGATGAGAAACTCCTGACCCAAACATATATACAAGCTGAAGGCTGCTGCCAAAGCAACTTGAGCCTTAGCAAGCTGGTCTACTCTATGACACAACAAAACATACTGATGCAATAGTTTGTTTTCAAGAAGCTTTAATCAAGTATTGAGTGTATAAATGAACATACTTTTCAGAGGTTTGAGATTTCTGTGTTGTAAACCCTTTTTTTTTCTTATAATTTGAGATTGAGATGTCTGAGTTTCCCGAGATGTAAGCTATAATCAAAATTACTATCTTTTATCTAAGAATTAAAGCAACAAAGGCTTGAAATATTTCACCTGATGTGTGTTCATCAATCATCTTTGCAAATCAAAACGAGTGCTTTTTTTAAGAACATTCATTTTTTTTGATGCACTAGTACAGTACATTACAATATACACAGTATATTATTTTCAATAGCAGTTGTTCAAAGTACTTTGCAAAGTCTTTTCACATTCACACACAAAGGTCTTTACAATTTGGGGTTCAATGTCTTACCAAAAGACACTAAGCCCTTACCTTGCTAGTAGTGGGCAAGCTACTTGTGTCTAATTATTATTGAATTAACACAGGTAGCGCACTGGTAAAGCTAAATCAGACTGGTACCATCATTGAATCGCTTGTTTTTACAATTGTTTATCTTCAAAAGTTTCAAAAGCCAGTTGTGATGTTCCTTGAATAATTTGGGGAAATTAACTTTTTTTCTTCTTTCATCTCTTTGCATTATATACATCATTATGCACATTGTCTTTTGTTCACGCAAGAAATTTATTTCTCTTTGTTTTTTGTACAGGCACGTGAGTGGCTTTGTCTGACCTGCCAAATACAGAGAGCCCAAGGATCTTCTGAACTGCCAGGACCTCCCTTGAAAAACCCCACACCTAATAAAACTTCCGGTCCTCAAAAACAGACACCATCAGCTGCGGAGCCTGTCAAAAAGGAAATATCAGCACCAGGTTCACCTCAGAAAATCCAGTCTAAATCAACAATCGCGCCAGAAAAGACAGAATCAGCTAATAGACCAGAAGCTCAAAAGAAAGGCAGTCCAGCACCTGTTCAGAAAATGACACCTGAGGCCCAGAGAGCATCAGGGTCTCCTAAGCCACATCAAACTAATCAGACTGAACGCAAGCAAAGCAGTGCCACCTCAGCATCCCAGCAGCAGTCAGGAGGTTTATTCAGCTTTGGAGGTACTAAAACTGAAACTGCAAAGACAGAAGAATCAGTGACTGGAAAGATGTTTGGTTTTGGTTCGTCTATTTTTAGTTCTGCATCTAATTTGATAGCTTCTGCTGTTCAAGATGAGGCAAAAACAACTCCACCGGTTTCTCCTAAAATGCAATCTTCCAAGGAGACCAAACCACCTTCTGTCCAAAAGTCAGAACAAGACAAGAAACAAGAACAACCTCAACAAGCAAAGATTCATCCAGCTGGACAGGCAAAAGCAGAAAAATCCCTGCCAGTCACTCCAAAGACAGCAGCAACTTCCCACACTGCTCCTACTACAAGCCAATCCACTTGTCCTCTCTGTAAAATAGTGCTTAACATGGGCTCGAAGGATCCACCCAACTACAACACGTGTACTGAATGCAAAACCATTGTCTGCAATCAATGCGGTTTCACCCCCATGCCAAACGTTAATGAGGTAAGAGGTGCAGTTTAGTGAATTAAGTTAGGAAAATTAAAATAAAATGTATTTCTTTATAATTTTGGAGTTTTTTGTTTGATGTGATATTTTACAGATTTCTCAGCTTGTTGAAGTTTTTAAGTTTCTTTTTTATGTTTATAGTTTGGAGAACTATTATCAAAGAACCATTACGTGTTGGATGACATACTAAATTTTTCTTACATTTGAGGGTTTTTTACAAAGTTTTATGAACACAGAAGTTACCTGAGAAAGCTATTCTGTTTTTTGTTTTTTGTTGTTTTCACGTGCAGTCCTGTTGAACGTCTCATACTTTGACCAAGAGTCACACTGTGAATGCTGTTTGTCAGACCCTTTAATCATGCTGAGCGGGGAAAGGCTTACACTCCTGCAAGCAGCAGTTTTTTCCATTAGACCTACATCTCTTTTCAAGTAAAAGGGAGTGGCATTTTATTTCTTGCAATAATGTTGCCACTCCTATATGGTTATGTAAAAGAAACAAGAAATAAAAATGCTTGAACAGTGTTGTTGCTTTGTAAGATCCTGTTCTTGGATTTTGAACAAAGAGATTTAGTTTTAAAGGTGTTTTCAAAATACATCACTGCTCAAAGTAAAGCTTTTGAGGGTAAATGACAAAGTACCTACTGTGTCAGGTTGCATCTTGTAATACTGCCTTACACTAAAATAATAAGTTTGTTATTGCTTTCAGCTTTTTAATTTGTAAGTTAAGCAAATTGTTGTATGCGATTAGTCCTTCTTTAAGCTTTTGTTTTGCCGCACTATATTTAGTTGGAAAACCAAATTTATTTCGATACAGTTAAAATATGTTACATTGTCTCAGAGCCATAAAGTACTATTCCAATCTTACGCTGATATTTGGAGCAACACAGTCCTTCCTTACTCTAATGATAAATCATTTATATTTCTATGTTTCTTTTGTCTTTTTGTGGTATTTTTCTGTAAGACTGTTTTTGTGTTTTTAGGATTAATACATTTATAATGTATTTTATGCTGTTCTTTTAAGGGGAAGGAGTGGCTATGTCTAAACTGCCAGGTGAAACGAGCTGCTGGAGGATTTGAACCTCAAATTGATCCATCTTTGGGCAAATCTTTAAAAAAGACTACCCCCGCACAGCCTACATCACACAAGACTAATGCACCAGGCTCTCCCCAGAGAAAAGTATCAACATCAGCACCACAGCCAGCAAAGACTAAAGAACCAGACAGTCAAAAGGCAGTCAGCCCAGCTCCTGGTCAGACACTATCTCAGGAGAACCAGAAGACACAACTGCAGCAGATGAATCAAACTGCAGGAAAGCAGGAAAGCACCACTAAAGCTGCACAGCAAGAGTCCGGAGGCCTCTTTGGTTTTGGTGGTCCTAAAACTCAGCCTGAAGCTGCAAAGCCTGCAGAGTCAGTGAAAGGGAAAATGTTTGGTTTCGGTTCCTCTATTTTCAACTCTGCATCTACTTTGATTACCTCAGCTGTTCAAGATGAGCCTAAAAGTACACCACCGGTTTCTCCCAAGATGTCTGCTGCAAAGGATTCTAACCCCCCCACTTCTAATTCTCCTCTTCCAGTCAAGAAGCTGGAAGAGGCAAAAAAAACAGAGGAACTACAGAAAGCCAAGGGTTTACCACCAGTACAGCCAAAAGCAGACAAGCCATCATCAGAGCAACCAAAGAAAGCAACAGCTTCACCACTTGTTTCCAAGGCAGGCCAGTCTACCTGCCCACTCTGTAAACTGGAACTTAATGTGGGCTCTAAAGATCCTCCCAACTACAGCACCTGCACCGAGTGCAAAAACACTGTCTGTAACCAGTGTGGATTTAATCCTATGCCAAATGTTAAGGAGGTAAGTTAAGAAGAGTTATCTAGAATATAACAATTTATTTGAACAATAACTGTGACATTATGCCTTTTTATTGTTGTCACTTTAAAATGTGTTCCGTAGCACTGCTGATCAAATTTCTAAATATTTTTGCTCCATTGTAGGTGAAGGAATGGTTATGTCTCAACTGTCAGATGCAGAGAGCACTGGGAGCATCGGAACCTCCAGGAACTCCCATGATGAAAATACAGGCTTCACCGAGTAAAGTCACTGCCCAAGACAGTGCCCTAAAGAAGGAAAGTCCCCCAGTGGATAAACTTCAAAAGAAAGAGAATGTGACATCTGCTGAATCTAAATTAACGGAGCCCTCTCCATCAAGCTCACCTCAGCGGAAAGTGCAAAAACCAGTAGAACAGATGGCAAAGACTGAAGATGTGAAAGAATCTAAAAGCCAGAGGCAGGCCAGTCCAGCTTCTGGTCAGAAAAATGCACAGCAAAGCCTGAAGACAGGTCCTCAGAAAGCAACAGATCAGACAAATCAACCAGGAACTAAAAGGGGTAGTGTAGCATCGACACAAGGGGAATCTGGAGGGTTCTTTGGCTTTGGCGGTTCCACAACCCAACCTGATTCTGCAAAGCCCCCTGAATCACTCGGTGGAAAAATGTTTGGCTTTGGCACCTCCATCTTCAGTTCTGCATCGACTTTAATAAACTCGGCTGTCCAAGATGAATCCAAAAAGACACCACCGGTTTCTCCTAAGATGTCTTCTGCAAGTGACTCCAAGTCTCCCACTGTCAAGAAACTGGTACCGGAGAAAACATCAGAGCAATCACAAAAAGACAAAGGCTCACCATTGATACAGCCAAAAGCAGACAAACCTCCTGCAGAGCAACCCAAGACAGCACCTGGGTTGCCAGTCGTGTCTAAGGCAGGCCTGTCAACTTGTCCTATCTGTAAACTAGAACTCAATGTGGGTTCTAAAGACCCTCCCAACTACAGCACCTGCACCGAGTGCAAAAACACCGTCTGCAACCAATGTGGATTTAATCCTATGCCAAATGTTAAGGAGGTAAGAAGAAAAAGTGACTTGAACAATCACCTATACATATTACATATAATAAACATTTGTCAGTGAACTTATTATAATTTTTTTAATGATATAATATTGTATTGCATTAAAATTATCCTGATCTACATCTTAATTGATTTTTCCTCGCTTTAATATAGGGGAAGGTGTGGTTATGTCTCAATTGTCAGATGAAAAAAGCAGCAGAGCAACCAGCAAAGCCACCGCAGAGCCAAAAGACAGGACCTCAGAAACCACCTGAACAGAGAAATCCAACTGAAATCAAAAAGAGTAGCATTACATCCGCTACACACGAAGAGTCTGGAGCTTTCTTTGGGTTTGGTCGTTCCACACCTCCGCCAGATACCACGAAGCCTGGTGAATCCCGGGGTGGAAAAATGTTTGGCTTTGGTACCTCCATCCTCAGTTCTGCTTCGACTTTAATAAACTCAGCTGTCCAAGATGAATCCAAAAAGACACCACCGGTTTCTCCTAAGATTCCTGTCTCAAAGGCTAGTGAATCACCATTTGTTCAGAAACATGAGCAGGAGAAGAAGCCAGTGGAAGTTCAAGAAGCCAAGACCTCATCCTTGATAGAAGCCAAAGTAGGGAAAGAGCCAGCTTCACCCACTCTATCAAAGGCAGGCCAGTCTACCTGTCCGCTCTGTAAGGTGAAACTCAACTTTGGCTCGAAGGAACCGCCAAACTACAGCAAATGCACTGAATGCAAGAACACTGTGTGTAACCAATGCGGATTTAATCCAATGCCAAATGTGTCAGAGGTAAAAGAAGCAATAATTACTGATTTTACTTTAGTAAAACTTCAGTAAAATACAGAGCAAAAATTACATATATAGGCCTGTCATAGAAGTATTATTACAACATTAACGTGTATGTTAATGTAGTTTTAAATGCTTCACATTTCAATAAAATATATTTTGTTTTTGCAGGTAAAGGAATGGTTATGCCTGAACTGTCAGATGCAGAGAGCTCTTAGTGCAGCTGAACCCACAGGGCCTCCTGTGAAACAGCTCCATGGAGATAAAAAAATGTCTCCATCTGCTGTAAATGAGAAAGCAACAGTTACTGATCAAGTGGAAACTAAAAAGGAAATCAAATCAGATGCAGCTCCTAAGATGCAGACTCCAGCAGCTGACATACTTCAAAAGAAGGACAGAGCCACACTAGGCTCTCCTCAGAAGATGCGGTCTACAGCAGGAGCACCTTCATCTAAGGAGGCTAAAGAGCCTGAAAGTGAAAGACATCCTAGCCCAGCTCCTGGTGAGAAAAAGCCTCTTGATATTTCAGTTGCATCAGGCCCTGAGAAATCAACTGACCAGGCAAGTCAACCTGGATTAAAACAGCGTAAGGTCACCACAGTCACACAAGAAGAGTCTGGAAACCCGCTAGGCTTGGGAGGTAAAACAATAACTGATACTTCAAAAACAACAGAATCCATCAGTGGAAAGATGTTTGGCTTTGGGTCTTCCATTTTCAGCTCAGCATCCACTTTGATATCATCTGCAGTTCAAGACGAATCACGCACCACACCACCAAGCTCTCGAAAAATGTCTGCACCAGCACAAGTCTCGCCAAAGATGTCTGCTGCACCCAAGAGTTCTCCAAAATGTACACCAACAGTTTCTCCCAAAATGTCACCGGCAAGAGAGCCCAAAACTCCTCCTCAGAAGCCAGAACAGAAGAGGAAACCAGATGAATCCCAACAGAGCAAAGATGATAAAGCTCCACCACAGCTGGTCACAAAAGTGTCTGATATGGCTCCGAATGCAGGCCAGACAAGCTGTCCGCTGTGTAAGGCTGAGCTTAACATAGGCTCCAAGGACCCACCTAACTATAACACCTGCACTGAGTGCAAGAACATTGTCTGCAACCAATGTGGATTTATTCCCATGCCAATAGGAGAGGTAAGTACATGAATAAAAACATATTCTCTGTTTTCCACGATGGCTGTAGTGCCAAAACAATCAAATATCACCATGCTGGCAACAGTTATAGTCACAGGCATGTGTTTGTGGTCATCTGTGTGCATGTCTGTGCATCTTAGACTTGGAAGCATCTTAAAAATTTGAGCCAAACACTCACAATTTATTAAAGGCCACTAAATATGCCTCTAGTCATAATTAATAAATCAGATAATAATTCTTATAAAATTTAACATAAAAGGCTAATATTAAAATAGGATTATTTTAAAAATAGGATTAGATCTCTTTATAATGTTTTATAAAGAGAAGTTAAAACATTTTTCAAGCCAATGCTCTATCTCAGGAGCAGAGGAAATATAATAATCCTGTTTCACTTTTGGCCAGATACTGTGTAGGGGACTTTAATCTTTGATACACACCTTTTAAATTCATTCAATCATTAAAAGTTGTTTTTTAAAGTAATTTTTATAGATGTGTCATCTGTGGTATTAAACTATATTTAAGTAAAGGTTTGATGAATTTGTTTTGATGTATAACGTATAAATTTGAAGATATAATTTGTAGTGGTAAAGCATCACTTGACCAATTGTCTGTTATATTTTAGGTCAAAGAGTGGCTGTGTCTTAATTGCCAGATGAAAAGAGCAGTTGGAGATTCTGAGCTTACTGGACCTTCTTCACTAAAGTCACAAATGTCACCCAGTAAAGTTTCTTTACCTGCTCCAGTCGAGTTGAAGGAATCTTCGAAACTGACTACTCCTCAAACAAAGGACAGTCCAGACACTTCTGTACAAAAGCAAACCTCAGAAGCAGTCTCCCCACAAAGAAAACAATCAACAGCATCTGTGAAACAGGCTAGCCCAGCACCTCAGCGTAAAACATCACAAGAAAAAGTGAAAACAGCTCCTGAAAAAGTCCCAGATCAAGCAACTCACCCTGGACGTAAGCAAAGTAATGCCACAGCAGCAACACAGCAAGAGTCAGGAGGCTTCTTTGGCTTTGCTGGTCCTAAGCCTCAACCTGAAGCTGCAAAATCCACAGAGTCTGTGAGTGGAAAGATGTTAGGCTTTAGTTCTTCAATCTTCAGTTCTGCATCTACTTTGATAACCTCAGCTGTTCGGGACCAGCCAAAAACTACGCCACCAGTTTCACCTAAGATGTCTCCTGCAAGGGAAACCAAATCTCCCACTGTACAGAAACCAGAACAAGAGAAGAAATCTGGTCAACCAGAGCAGGTAAAGGTTCCACCACCAATCCAGTCAAAGGCAGAAGAGATGAAGTCCCCTGCTTCCCAGAAGCTGGAGCAACAGAAGTTAACTGAGCCATCCCAGCAGATCAAAACACCAGAATCAAGACAGGTGCCATCTGAAACTCCAAAGGCAACAGCTTCCCAAGCAGCTGTCAAACCAGATCAGTCTACCTGCCCGCTCTGTAAGGCCACACTTAACACCGGTTCCAAGGATCTGCCCAACTACAATACCTGCACTGAATGCAAAAACACTGTGTGCAACCAGTGTGGATTTAACCCCATGCCAGACGGAACTGGGGTAAGAAAAAACAAAACATATTATTATTGACACCTTGTATTTCACTAATTCTAGCAGAGTTTATTCTTTTTTGAAATGTCTCTTGTTGACCTAGATTTCAGACTTTCAAGGAATATTCATTCCAGATTTAGGAATATTAAATAATGAAAAGATATTACTGTGTATTACTAGATGTATTGAAGCTTTTATTAAACTGAAATAAAAATAACTGGTTTAATATTTATGAAACATTTAATATTTGTAAATTGATCCCGTAATAGTTTGTGTTTTGTGTGTATATATATTTTTTCATTTTATTTAATTTTGTTTCAGGCAAAGGAGTGGTTATGTCTTACCTGTCAGATGCAGCGGGCTCTAGGAGTAACAGAGCCTCCATCGGTAATTTCAGTGAACTCTGAGACACCTTCAAAACCCCAAAAGAAAGATGTCACCCGCCCAGCTGAACCTGAAAAGAAGGTGTCATCAGCACAGCAGTCACCTCAGAGGAAACTATCCGTAACGGCGCAGCCTGCTACATCCGAGACTATTGTCAAGCCAGAGGTTCACAAACAGGCCAGCCCTGTTTCTTCTCAGAAAATACCCCAGAAAGCATCAGCTCCTAACAAATCACCAGACCAAATCAGGCAGCCTGAACGTAAGCTTAGTAATGCCACTGCACCACCACCCAAAGAATCAGGAGGCTTCCTTGGATTCGGCAGTGGTAAATCTCAACCTGACGCTGAAAAGCAGCCAGAGTCTGTGACTGGAAAAATGTTTGGCTTTGGTTCCTCTATTTTCAGCTCTGCATCCACTTTGATTACCTCAGCTGTTCAGGACCAGCCTAAGACTCCACCAGTTTCTCCCAAGCTATCCCCTGCAAAAGAGATCAAATCCCCTGCTACCCAGGAGAAAACCAAGGCTGAACAACCCCAGCTGATCCAGACACCACCATTAGTCTCAGCCAAAGGGAAGAAAGCTCCATCAGAACCTCCAAAAACAGGGGAAGCCTCCCAAACCACTGTCAAACAAGGCCCGTCCACCTGTCCACTTTGTAAGGCTGGGCTCAACATGGGGTCTAAGGATCTGCCTAACTACAATGTCTGTACTGAATGCAAGAAAACTGTCTGTAACCAGTGTGGATTTAACCCAACACCAAATGAAACAGAGGTAAATTAACCAAAAAAAGAAGTTATTAAAATATATATGTCTAATATATGTGTTGTGTTTTCTTAACTGTGGTATGTTTATATTTTAAAAATTTAGTTGCTAAAGACACACTTACTCAAAATAATATGCTTTTCCTTGTAGATGAAGGAGTGGTTGTGTCTGACTTGCCAGATGCAACGAGCCCTCACTGCAGCTGAATCAGTACAGACTCCACTAATGAAACCTCAGGCATCACCCAGCAAAGCATCCACACCTGCCACTGTGCAGAAAGATGTCCCTGAGACTAAAACGAAAGATATTATTCCCACACAAAAAACAGAAGTATTAGAGAAAAATCAAAAAGAAAGTCCAAAACCAGATGGACTAGCAGAGAAAATGGATATTGTACAAACTCCAGACACCATTCCACCTGCAAAAGATGCCCCAGCTACTGTTTCAGCTGAAGCAAAAGACGACAAGGTTAGTTCACTGTCCGCCAAGGATGTCCAAGCCATCACTGCACCTTCAAGCGAAGAAAGAAAACTGCCTTCCCAAGGTCCACCTATTACCGCTAATACTGAAGCTTCAGTAGAGAAGAAAAGTGATCTCACACCAAGTTTCCCTGAACCTAAAGAAGATTCAGAAAAGGAAAAGGCTAAAGTTGAAACAGTTCAGACAACAGCTGAACAACTGATTATATCCACTGATCAAATACAGCAAAAACAACCCCTAAGCATAGAACCACACCAAGTTGTTGCTCAGAAACCACAACTGGAAAAGAAGCAGCCTCAGCCAGTCAAGGCTCCTCTATCAGAGCAGACAACAGTGGATACAACCCCTACAGAGTCTGCAAAACCAGACGCTTCCCAGGCTGCTCCCAAAGGGGCTCACTCTACTTGTCCACTCTGTAAAACAGAACTCAACATGGACTCCAAAAACGTTCCAAACTACAACACCTGCACCGACTGCAAGGCTACCGTGTGCAACAAGTGTGGATTTAGTCCTATGCCAAATATAACAGAGGTAATTAAATGTGTTATATGTGTGTGTGTGTGTATATATATATATATATATATATATACATATATGAGAGAGAGAGAGAGAGAGAGATTGACAGAGCTCATGTGTGTTTGTCTTACAGGTAAAGGAATGGCTATGTCTCAACTGCCAGATGCAGAGAGCACTTGGAGCCTCTGAACCTCCAGGACTACCAATGATAAAACCACAACCTTCACCAAGCAAAGAGGTCCCTGCCAGCACACAGAAAACAGACATCTTGACAGCTTCTAAGAAAGATGTTCCTAAGTCAGATGTACCCAAAGGTGACCTTGTTAGCATTCCTACAGCCAAAGAAACTGTCTCCCCAGTCAATATTGACCTTACGAAGGAGGTTACTCCTACAGCTGCTTCATTGCCTGACAAAACAATTTCATCCACTATCACAAAGACTGATGTTTCGCAAAAGCCTTCTGCAGAGACTCCCAAGGGACAGCCAGGCACACCCCAGCAACAAACTCCAAAAATTCAGACTACTTCTAAGCCTGCCGCTCCCCCTGATTCAAAGACAGAAAAGGCACCCCTTCAACAGCCTCCGAAAGCTGCAGTTTCTTTAGCTAAGTCTGCTCTTCCATCAGATCAAGAAGCAAGAAAGCCACCCCCACAACAACCTCCAAAAGCTGCGACACCTCCAGCTAAATCTGCTCCATCACCTGTTCAGCCTGCAAAACAGGAATCAGGAGGCTTTTTTGGTTTTGGCAGTCCTAAAACACAGCCTGCTGCTGCTGCAAAATCTGCTGAGTCAGTGACAGGAAAGATGTTTGGCTTTGGGTCATCGTTTTTAAGCTCCGCATCCAATTTAATAACATCAGCTGTTCAAGATGAGCCTAAAACGACGCCACCAACGCCACGTAAAATGTCCACCACAGCCAGTGTCACTCCTAAAACGACACCACCAGCTTCTCCTAAAACATTACCTGCAAAGGACACCAAACCACCGCCCGTCCAGAAAATAGAGGAGAAGAAACCAGAGAAACCACAGCAGGATAAGACTCCTTCAACAGTTCAAGCCAAAGTGGAAAAAGCTCCATCAGAGGCCCCCAAGGTGCAAATAGACACCCGAGGTGCTTCAAAAGCAGATCAGTCTATCTGTCCACTCTGTAAGGTCAAACTTACAGCGGGCTCCACAGATCCACCTAACTACAACACTTGCACAGAATGCAAGACAACTGTCTGCAATCAGTGTGGCTTTAATCCAGTACCAGATGATTCAAAGGTATGCAACTTTCTGTTTATGATTGCTCTTTTTGTAGCTTTCATATTTGTGTTACTACATTATTGTGGGTCCGGTAGACCTACTAAATCAAGTATTACTTGATTTACAAAACAATCTAGCCATAACAGCTTTATAAAATATTGAACTGTTGTTAATTTTAATGTAATCTAAATCTAAAGACTTAATCTAAATTATTGGTAATAAATTAGCTTAATTGGCTTAATTTTTACCATCTAAAATAAAAATAAAGGTTGAAGAAGATGATAATTATTTCTTTGAATTCAACAAATTATAAGAAAAAAAAGTTTGGCCTGTGATTTCTTTTTGTAATTATTACGTATTAAAATTGCATGAAAGATAAAAAGTACATTACACTGCTAAAACGCATTTTTATTTACAATGAATGAATCCCCTTTGAAAAAAAAAAAGCATGTTACATCAGTTACCTTGATAGGATTGAATATTCTTTGTGCTGTTGCAATCAATTATTCAACCTTTCAGAATGCTGTTATTGTTTTTTTTTATTTATTTGACAATGATTTATGCTTTCCATTACACTTGTTCCAGGTAAAGGAATGGCTTTGTTTAAACTGCCAGATGCAGAGAGCCCTAGGAGTATCTGAAGCCACTGAACCTACTGTAGTGAAACCCCAACCGATGCCAAGCAAGGTTTCTACACCTCCTCGCTCCGAACAGAAGGGCACACCGACATTAGTCCAGAAGGAGAAACCTGCAGAATATTCAGATGTCCAAAAAGAGAGTACTCAAATAGTTCAACCCAAAAAAGAAACTCTCAAAGGTGAGGCTCCGGTGCCAACTGCAGTCCAAAGGATGGACAAAGCACAGCAAGATTCTGTGGAAAAGGCACAAGGACATGCTCAGGATGTGGCTAGCCAGCCAAAGCCTGTAGAAAAACCTCCACAAGGACAGATTTCACAACCTACAAAACCAGAAGTAAAGTCAGGTCTATCAAAACAAGACGCTGGCAAACTACCACAACAGCCATCAAAACCATTGACCCAATCTCCCAAGCCTGCGTCACGACCAACACAACCAGCGAAAAAGGAGTCTGGTGGTTTCTTTGGCTTTGGTGCCCCTAAACCTACTGCTCCAAAGCCTGCTGAATCAGTGACCGGGAAGATGTTTGGTTTTGGTTCCTCAATTTTAAGTTCTGCATCTACACTGATAACCTCGACAGTTCAGGACGAACCTAAAGTTACATCACCTACTCCACGGAAGATGTCCACTACAACAAGCGTCAGCCCTAAACCTACACCTCCGGTTTCTCCTAAGATGCCCCCCGCAAAGGATAGTAAACCACTGGCAACACAGATATCAGAGCCACTTCAACAAACCAAGGCTACTCCATTAGCACAGGACAAAGTGCTTCAGGTTGCTCCTAAAGAAGGTCTGTCAACCTGTCTGCTCTGTAAGGCCAAACTCAATGTGGGAACGAAGGATCCACCCAATTACAACACCTGTACAGAATGCAAGAACACTGTCTGCAATCTTTGTGGATTTAACCCCATGCCTCATACAGCAGTGGTAAGTACAAAAATACTCTTGAATAAATATATTAATGTTTCAGTTTACAACATTTACAGAAAAAAGTGAGTTTTCATCAGCTGATATACATTGTGTTCAACTGGCAAGAGTCATTAATGTTTTTCGCATCAATGTGACAAAAGCACCTTATTTCAATATTCAGTGTTTCCATTGGGGAGCCAAACATGAAAAAGAGCACCACAGAGTGATAGTCAAGAGGCCATGTTGCTCCATTTGCAGACTTCTCAACATAATTTATTACATTGGCTTCTTATTTAAAATAAAACAAGTTGTTTCAGTATAAAAGGTTTGTTTAGGCACATTGTTGGCTTTCATGTAAAAGTTGCATAAACTCTAATATAAGAAAGCTTACTTTTTGGCAATGCATCTCAGGCATCTGAATATGTTAATGACATTACAAATGTTTGGTAGTCCAAATGCTGCAATTTATCAGTACAATAAGTTTGTATCTTTACTACACTTTCTGTTTATGTGGTGTTTCCTGTTCTATTAAGTATTGGTTTGGAGTGTTCAGGCTGCACCAACATATTTTAGCACATTTTTACTCTGAGGAATATTCCTTCGTGTTGCAAAGGGTGGAAAAACTAAGAGACTGACTGTCATAAAGCTTTTTATTCCTTCTGAAAATAGAGCACACCCGAGGCAGCGTTTTGCTCTGTTGTTTGATTTACTTGACAAAGAAAATAAAATACAAGTGTAGTAGAATATTAGATGAGGTGTCACAGCAGCTAGAATTTGATGAGAACTTCAATTTATATGTATTTTCAGACTTTGATTTCGAAGAGCTGTCTGTGTCCATTCACTTTATTATGTCTTGGTGTTTGGAAAAATTACCATGTAAAACAAAGCATACCAAAACTACACTCTGTCTGACTGCTGTGCCTATCTCTCCACGGAAGATGCCAGGGTTATTACATAACTGCTCATGAGGAGAGTGCTTCAGCTGGCCGGGAGCACTGAAAATGTATTAAAGTGATTGACGGTTGTGCAACCGCATTAGCGAGATGGGATCTACTGCCATAGGAGACCAGGGTCCAGGGAATCTCCAACCCCCATGAGAGATTTGAGATGGCAAAGCCCTGTGATATGCCAATAAGTAGAGTTGAAACAGATTAAGTCCAACAAAACACGGTGCAGTACATTAGAACAGCAGACATTTCTTATCAGGCCATCTGCTCTCACACAGCAGTGGCTCCATGTAATTCAACAATTTCCTCTTCGTTTTGGTGGCATGAATATACGCGTGTACCTGCTTTGTGAATTACCCACGCACATGCAAAATGTAGCTGAATGAAATGTGCTGTCTACTCTTTCTTTGTGAAATCCCAGACTTCACTATAATTTCAGTGAACAAATACCACGCCACTTTTTTTAATCTCGTAAAATGTGGATTTAAGAGTTGATGCTGTAAATGAATTTGCTTTGGCACACTCAGACCTGAATCATTAATTTATTTGTTTTTTCTTTCCTTTTCCCAGTGATGGATAACCTAGAATGACATGTGCCATTTATGCAATTGACACTTGTCACTTTTTTCGTTGACACAACAGAATGGTAATAACCTGAAGGTTGAATTTGGATTGGGTGCCGGGGGCTGGGGGGTGGGGTGGGGGGGTGAGTCAGAGTTTGCTGCCGTGGGTGTACAATGCACATGCTTTCTTCCAAATATCTGATGAAAAGAGAAAAAGCCTGGCTTCACTATGACTGGATAGGATGATAGGATGCTATATTTGCTGCTGTCCTTTGACCTGCTTTGTCCAACAGGGGTGTGTTCACCAGTTTACTATATGGGGGTTTTTTTTTAGCCCCCTTTTAAAATATCAAAAGGTAATGTTTGAAAGAAGAGGAGGCAAAGCGAGTGCTATCAGCAAGTCTATTCATTTTTTTCCGTTTGCCTGTTCTGCTTCAGCTGATGCCATCAAAAGCCTGGGAGTGACTGTTGTCTGATAAGTAGGGCACACGTGTGTTGTGCTTTGCTAGCTAAAGCTTAGAGTGTGACAGCTGTGACAGAATGAATGATGATTCCTCTATTTTCTGGGTTATCATTGGTTAAAATAGAATATTTATTCAGCTTTTCCAGTACAAAGGCCACACATTATTGCTGTTCATTTATATTAGTTTACTATGAGATCCAGTGGTTGCCTCAAGGCAAGACAGTAATGTCAAGGTACAGAGGGGCACCTTGACATTGCCACATTACATTCCTTTATTTCAGCTAACAGGGGGGGGGGGG
>VUQR01033967.1:32743-57352 GCA_015108515.1 Hemichromis elongatus
ATTATTATTTTTGGGGGGCCAGTTTAATGTTATGTCAGCATAACTTCATGCGTGAAAATCTTACATGCGTAAGCTTAACGATGCTGTCCAAACATTAAAGAGATGACAACAGCAAGGCTGTAAATGTTGAAGCTGTTGAATATTCTTTTACCCAGTTTAACTTCATGAAAATAGAAGCAATTTAAATTAGTAACAAGATCCAACATTTTTCAAAGAAGGCCACTGTTGGAGTGCATGTGCCACCCTTGGCAACCATCAAAAAATGGTTTTCACCTAAATTTGAACTTGAATGGAAATTTTAACTTCTGGAGGCGTGACGGCTGTTTCTGGTTCAAGTCAGGTGTCAAGAGTGGGTGTTTTGAATTAGTCACTGAATGTCACATTGCAAAGTAAATGCATCTTAGTTGCGCCTTCACATTTCTTTTGCATTTCATTGACAATCAGAAGACCAACTATTAACATAAAATATCCACCGACTCTATGAAAGACGGTGAGCAGCCATGATATGTGAGAGCAGATGTAAGCATTTTTTTTGCACTTGGAGCAGATTTGTAAAAGTAGCTATGAAAACACCAAACAGGAAAGGCTTGGTTTACAAAACACAGAGGGAATTAAACTTCTCTCTGAAAATAGTCAAAATTGTAATTACATAACCTGTTATCTCTTCATTTAACAGAGTTAATTTAGAGTTAATTAATAAATAAAAAAATGTATCAATGCTAAAGGTATCGAAATATAAATATAGAAATGAATAACAAGCAACATGAATGAAATGCTTGTAAATGCCACATCATCTCAAGATGCGTTCAGCTGTCCTGTACTGTCAGTGATTAGGGGTTACATGTTAATATATGATCATTTCTAAGAGCTTCTTTAGTTCAGATGCTTCACACTTTTCTATAAACAATAGTCACAGAAAGTATTATTTTTGGAATTTGGAAACACTGATGTTTCTGTGTCTGTATTTGATCATTGCTTTAATAAATATGATTCTATTCATCTGTTTGTGTTTTTAGCTCATAGCTTTGCATAGTTAGTAATATTTCTTTCTAGTGCTGGCACACCCTCTTACCACTGGTCCCACAACAGTCGTCACCCCCCACTGCACTCTGACATCAAATGAAACTTTGCTGATGCACCAGTTGTCGCAATGGAAAAAGCACGGGCATATTTCATTGTCTTTAGAATGAGTCACTGTGCTTATTACAGATTAGTAGGGCAACATTCTGTATTATCAGAGGGTGTGATTTATGAGAAGTCCTGCTCTGTGGGGGCTGCTGGAAGCCGAGTATATTAGCAAGCTATAGCCTTTGCTAAAGGCGCTTGCCAGAAAATCAATAAGAACCTTACTAGATCTGGCACATCAGCAGGAAAGCACAGAAGAAAAGCTGAGAAATAGGGAGTCCTTGAATTTAGCTATGTTAAGATAAATTTCAGCACCACCACGATAAGTTATGATAGGTGTCTAAGAAGTGACAAATAATATTCATTATAAAAACAATATTAAAACATTGTTTCATTCGTCTAAAAATGCAAGACTAAACCATTTTTGGTCTTTGGAGCAGTTTGATTATTGTGTCTTTGCTGAAAGAGTCTGAAAGAGTGTGTCTTTGTCACCTGTCATCCCCAACACTATCACGGCCTACCAATTATATACATGCTTATATATATGTACATATATATAAGTATTCTACCGAATATATATATATATTATATATATATATATATATATATGTATGTGTGTGTATATATATATATATATATATATATATCTTTAAATGATTTGAACAGGGAAATGATTCCATAAGCTCAACAGATCTAGCTTAATGCAGCATACCTGTGTGTCAAGAGCCTATTTTCCCTACTGCTGTCATTGTCAAGGTCTGATAATCCAGCTCAGAGGCTAATCGTGTGGAGCAGTCTCTCCCACAGCTCTCTGCTATAAGCTCCTGCTCTTTACTCATAAAATAGATTTAATTAAACAAAAGAATGAGGGCGACGTTCCAAGCCCTGTGGCTCAGATGCATGGCTCTGAAGCAGTGACTGGCGCTGGAGGGGGATGTGATGGGATAGGGTCTTTTTTTGTTGACGGAAGTGCTTTTTTTCTGCCTTGCTGTGAGATTTTGCATTAGGAGGTTAAATGACTTATCAGATTCTAGACTGGTGCAATGAGGGGTGTACTTGATTATCACAGCTGCCTTGTCCACCATTTAACACACAACGCAAAAGTGTATTGCTTTGTTTACATTCTTTCTGCAATTTCTAAGTACATGCATTAATCACTTTGCTTGAAAAGGATCAATTAATAGGATTCGGACCAGTGTAATACTATTACCTGAAGATGGTGTGAACCATATTCAGGTAATACTATTACCTGAAGATGGTGTGAACCATATTAGATTGTCGGCAAGTAGCTTTGTCACAACCTCTGTGTTGTGAATGTGTTTTAATTTCAGTTTGCAGTTATCTTCAATAAAGACAATCCACATAGGGTAACTAATAAGTTGATGCTGACTAATAGAATATCAGAAATATTACAACTGTAAACATCTCCTGTAATCAATAATTGTAAAATGTATCTGATTTTATATCCATCTTTAAGCTAAAGTTAACATTGCTTATGACTATATGCGATTTCATCTCCTTGAAAATGACAAATGGCCCAGGTATTTAGACACAGGAAAAATTGTATTCATTTTAGTATACATTAGTTATAAAGTTAATCAGCTGCCTCCCATCAGACCATATTGTAATGGGTCTACAAGATGAGCAAACAAACAGGAAGCAGAAGTTTATGATTATTATTTATCCTCTGAATGGCCTTGGTAGTGACATTAATTTACTGATTAGCATGCACAGGCAAGAAGAGCATCTTCCACCTTAGATGTGATTACATCTTGTAAGCAAGACAGAGAAGGATATGGAGCGTGGAAGGACATGTTGGGATTATATTAGAATACTTACACTAACCTTAACCTTTGGACTTAGAAGGTTTTTCAGCAGATATTCTGTATTCTTGAGGAATTGTTCACAGCAAAATGTGGGTTTCTAGATGAACCTCCTAGTTGTTAGTGTTTGATCAACTTCAAAGGTAAACATCACTGATGCTGAGCTTGCATCAGATCACACGAAACTGAGACTCAAATCATTTTGTGTTTAACACAATTATCAGCATCGCACACTCTGCTGATGAGGTATTATTTGTTACTGTTGGTAACAAATAGGATTATCATCCTCCTGACTGAATCACGACTCACTGAACAAAAACATCTCACTGTCAGGCAAACTGAATGCATCAGTATCAGATTTTCCTCTAATTTTTCCATTTTTGATGGCTTTATTTATCAAAGATTATGTTAATGCATTCTCACTGGCTGTAATTTTGTTATCAATTAATATTTCTATGTTAGAAACAAAACACGCTAATGCAGCTTATCATATTCATCTTGCAGTGTTACTGCTGCCTACACTTTCTGAATATAAACACTTCCTTGCACGCTCTATTTGCAGTAGATGTACGCTATCAGTCTTCAGTGGTAGATCTAAAGATTTACAAACAATAATTATACAATTTAGTAAAACAAAATATACAAACAAGAAGGATAATTTAAAAGCCCAGTTTCACAAGTAAAATGAAAGAGGAAAAACAAAGTAACTATGTTACTAGTTTATGAATTACATGGGCATTATTATGCATATGTGACCACTGTATTAGCATAATTATTGTATCCTAAATGTATTAAATTTATTATGGGTCTAATACATTAAACCATGGATGAAGCAATTAAAACTCTGTGGTGTTTTACAGGATATGTTTGTGTTGTAAACTCCCCCTCTGTCCTATTTGAGAGCAGCTCTCCCTGGCTCTGCAGAGGCAGGCGCATTGCTGTGATTTGGTCTGCTAGGTTGCTAGTACAGACACAGTGCTTTATGTATTCACAGCTTATGGCTTTTGTCTTCTTTAACTGTCCAGTAATGGAGCTAGAATGTGATAGGAAATGTCTTCAAAGGAGTACATTTTGAAGTACTAGCATTCCTTATAGAATGAAATTAGCTTTTTTGCAAGGTAAGCATTCTGTTGCTGTTTCATATGTAATGTAAGGTCTACTGTAATAGTACTGGGCATGTTTTATTATTTTATCAAGAAGTTTAAAAATCTGAGTCTGTTTTTTCAGCACCGATGGCTGATTACAGAATTTAGATCACTCAGAGTGCTTGGTATTACTCAGCATCCAAAACTGTATTGCATTGACTATAATATTTGTCTATGTGAAAACTATCAGGAATTATCTTGTCTTAGTCTAAAACACATAATTTAGAACTTTTATTACTTGCAAATGTATTTCACTGGAAAAAGTCTAGACATCACACAACTGAGTTATACAAGTATTTTTGCTTTAGGTTGTTTTGTTCTTGGTGTCTTTATTCATTCTTTTTCTTTGTTTTTGAATTATCATGAGTTATCAGGTTTAGTGTTGTCAGTGCTCAGATTTCATCTGTTGTTATTTGAGCCGGTATAATTTCCTTTCTTAAATAGTGAAGGTAAAAAAATAATTAGTTAGGCACCATTATTTATAATACAGAATAGATTGCCTTTTTTGTGTAACGTCTCAATGGGCTAGCCAAACAATTACTCAACAACTCAATTGTTCTGCTAGTTTAGTTTTAGAGCACTGTTTTTCTGTGGCCTTGGTACACACATGGAGAAATACCAACTAAATAAAAAGTACTAATTTAGTCATAAATTCCACACAGTTTCATTTGAATTATTATTAATAATTCAAGGTATAATACTTAATTTAAGTAGGCTCTAATTCAAGATTTGTCTTCGATAGGAAATCATTGTGCAAGGGCATCCATATACATTTCATCAGGTGGTAGTCTAGAAACTAATGAAAAAACTGGTGAACATGGTGAAGCATGAACAAAACAGCTAATTCATTCATGACTTTACAGCTCTGGCATAATGCTTCAGTTATCTTTTTGAATAAATAAATTACTTGGATAAGGACATTAATTAGCCTGATTACAGTTGCTCTCAGCTGGTATTGTGACTTTTTATCTTAATGTGTTTTCTAATTATGTTGTGTTTGCTTGATTACAGAAGGAATGGCTGTGTTTAAACTGCCAAACTCAGAGGGCTTTGTCAGGACAGCTGGAAGACTCAGGAAAAATGCCTCAACCTTCATCTGTACTTGCCAAGTCAGAGATCCTGGCAACACCAGTAACCGCAAAGGTAGAGCCCAAAACCACCACAACGAAGTCAGAGCCCACGCCTGGACCCACAAAATCACAACCAACCCCTGTGCTTGTTGAGACAGCACAAACAGTTTCAACCGTAAAAGCCAATGTAGAATCAACACCCGTCAAAATGGAAACAACCCTTACAGCAGCGTCGACACAAATTGAGCTTGAGACAACACCTTTACCCACCAAAGAAGAGGTTTTAAAGCAACCTTTGACAGCATTCACAACAGAAGAGGTAACACCAAAGGTTGACGTTCTAGATACAGATGTTAACAAGAAAGAAGAGGTACCAAAAACTGATTTCAGCACGACAACATTACACAAAACTGAAGAGTTAAAACCTGATCTTCATAAAGTTGAAATTGAAGGAGGAGTAGCTGAACCTTCATCCTTTCCAGTTCCTGATGCTTCAGTTGTCTCTGCGTCCCCTGTCACTGCAGAGGTTGCAGTGGCTCAAGTTATTCCAGAGGGTCAGACAAAACAAGAACTGTCTGTTGCTGAGAGGATTATTAAGGTGGTAGACACTGATGATCACAGTATGCTGACAGACTCATCAAAATCTTTGCAGCAAATTATGGTGCAACCAGAGTTAAAAGAACAGCAGGTGGTTATAGAAGAAGAAGCACACGGAGCAACTGACAGCAAAGAATTTGCTGATGAGTCCACTGACAAAATTACCAACATCATCTCAACCACTGAGTCGCAACCTCCAAAAAGAAAAGTAAGAATTTATCTTGTTTGTTGAAAAATAATCAAATCAAATCTAGATTATCTGAAAAAGATTAAAATAAAACAACAAGAGATTTTCTCTCTGTTCTTTAATCTTGACTATACTTTACTTGTATTAATGATTAGATGTCTTGTTATATTCAAAGCATATCAGATTCTAAACTCCTTTTTTGCTAATCTTAAAAACTTTGTAGTTCATCTTTCAAATTATAAGAATTTTGATGTTTTTCACATCAGTGATGGGATTTTTATGAGTATATGGAGTAATGTGGAAAATTTGTACTTTACAGCTCTATTTGGTAACCCTGATTAACTCAAAACAGAATCTTGTTAAGCTTGTTTGTGTGTCCTTTGCAGTAAGTTAGCTCATGACAGATCTTGGGTTCAACCGCATTAACAGTCACCTTCCTTCATTAAAGAAATGTAATCGCAGACACACTTATATATCTTCCTTTTCACATTTTTAGGATGAAGATGAAGACAAGGTAGAGTTCAGTAAGAAACGAAAAGACTCTCTTTCCACTGCGGCGGTTCATTTGGGAAAAATAGATATTCCTGTAACAGCTACTAAGATTGAATCCAAACCAGAGGGTCATGATGAAGAGCAACCACAGATCTTACCCATATTACATGAATTGAATGATGAAATACTGAGTGGAACAAGAAAAGATGGTACAGATTCATCCATACCGGCAAAAGAGGAAATTAATGCTAAAAGAAGGCGCCTGAGTTTCCAAGCCATGGATGAGAGCAGTGAAAGTGAGCTCACACCCTCACCATCACCTAAAGTCCAGAGGAGGAGACTAAAGGTGAGCAATATTTCATCCAGCAGTGAGGACATCAAAACTGAGAGTGCCAACTCCTCTGTGGAAGACGAAGAGTTCATCCGCAAGCAGATAATGGGTATGGGTGATGAAGAAGAAATGTCTGTATCAGAAGATGAGAAAGAAAAGAATTTGGAGAATGTACAAGCTGTAAAGGATACTGACCTTGATAATACATCAGTGAGAGTCAAACCACTTTTTAGAAAAGGTAGCACAGATAATGAAGACAGCCCAGCCAGGAACAAAGCCGTCCCGAAAACTGACACCGCTACTGATCAAAGTGTGCCTGAAACAATGCCCAAAACTACTTTCAAGAAAGCAATTCCAGTCATGAGACAAAGACAAAGCACGGATGAAGAAGTAGAAAGCATCACAGAATCTGTGTCAAAGGGTTCATCTAGTGTTCAAGCATCCAGCTTTACTCCAGAATCTTCACCTACATCAGCCTCCTCCCTGGAAGAGGATAGTGATAGCAGCCCTAGTCGCAAGAAACCCAGTGGGGACAAACAGTATCGCAAAGGTAAGCACAGGCAACCAACCCAGCCTCTTCCCACCATCGAAGACTCCTCTGAGGAAGAGAAGATAGGGCCCCATGGACAACTCCACAAAGATTCTTCCTCCACAGAGGATCTGAAAGAAGTCACAGTTATAAGCGAAACTCATAGAACATCTGGCTCTGAGTATTCTGCCAGTATAGAATCAGAATCAGAGGCCACTCAAGCTGTACAGAGAGGACGTAAACCTTCACCAACAGTCATACCATACACCCCTTCTGATCCATTTATAGAAAAGGACAGTGTGACAAAATCATTAAAGAGTGCAGAAGAAGCATACGAGGAAATTATTCAGAAGACAAAAGCTATTCCAGGAGACAGTCCGCCTGATATTGAGCCACTCTATGGGGGGATGGCAATCGAGGACTACCTTTATGAATCCTTAGTTGAGCAACCTGAAACTAACATAAGTGAATCTCAGGAAGAACCCAAAAATGATACTAGCTCTGATTCTCTCAAAAAACTGAGGTCTCCTGAGGAGGTTTATGAGGAGATGATGCAAAAGAAGAGAGAGTTGATGATGATAGAACATGAATTTCAACAGGCACAAAATGCCATGGAATCTTCTGCCTCAAGCGCTTCACAGGTCACTTGCTCTCCCTCATTTGCTGAAACTTGTGTAGTGACCATAGAAGAGACATACCCAACTGAAAAACTTGAAATGCCTCTTACAGAAACTGAAACTTTAAGTGACATGTCAGTAAAGAAAAAGAAGCGACCAGCCCCTCCACGCCCTTCTGAACCCCCAAAGCGTCCTGACATAACTGTTGTCCCTAGTACTCCTAGTGGGGCTATAAGTTTTGTTAGGCCTATGATTCAACAAGATCCTGCATTATCAAAAGCATTGTTCCCTATACCAGACCTCAAGATTACTCAGTGTTCATCTGGGGAAGAAGAGGATGACAGTCTTGCAGATGACTATGGCATTGGTATTTCCTCTGACATTACTCCCAGTGATGACTCTGAGACTAAGGATGAACCGTACATAAGCCCATCTTTGTCTGAAACTGTTGAGATGGACCCTATTTGTGTAGTCTGTGAAATTCCAGAGCCCAAACCTATTCCAACTCCAATATCAGCTCCAGAACTGACCACAACACCTTCTCCTGTATCACCAGTGTCACCTCCAACTTCACCAGCTAGTCCAGATTCTAGTTTGGCCTCTAATGCCACATCTTCATCACCATTTCAGGCCCAAACACCTCTTTCATCAGATTCAACTCCACTGTCTACACCAACACCTCCTGCTTCATTTAAAACACAATCACCTCCAGAGATATCCTCACCACTGCCTGCCACAGAAGTATCATCTAATGAAAACTCAGTCTCTTCTTCTCCAGTCACAGTTATAGTTACAATACCAGATGTAGTGTCTGATCCATCCAAAGCACAAACAGCTACAGCCATTCAAGTTCAGACTTCTACAGTAGAAGCCATAACTCCAGCACTTTTGGGGATGTCTTCCATTTCACCTGTTGTGGTACAAATGCCAGACTTGGTTTCATCTCCATCTCAGGTGCCTGACAACATTACAGCTATTTCACAGGTCTCAGCACCAAGTCCAACACCTTCTGTTGTTTCCATTCATCCTACACCCCTAGTAGCAGCACAACCTGTTGCAGTCTCGGCTCCAATTTCCACCACTCTTTCCACTTCTGTTACTCTTGTTTCATGTCCTGAACCAGTCATAGTACAGATGCCTGACCTGGTTTCAACCACAGCTCCCATACCAACACATCCCCCATTACCAGTTTCAGTACTTGTTACTACCCCAGCTCAAGCTGAAACTAAAGTGGTACACTCAGTCCCTGTACAATCAGCCATCCCATCAGTAAGTCCAGTGGTAGTCCCACCTCTGGCTCAAACTGCCCAGATGCCTTCAGCAGCATCAGCATCAACTACTATAGTCAAAAAGAAGGTCCCGCCTCCTCCTCCCCCTCGATCTACTTCAGTATCGTTACCTGAAACTAATAAAGACGTTACTTTTGTAAAGACTGTTGAACATGTCACCCGGACTACATCACCTATGGGAACCACAGCTGTTGGACAGCCAATGCAATCTGTAGTTGTGGATATCCAACCAAGAATGGAAGTCATGAAATCAGATGGTGGAGTTGTACCTCAGTTTGTAACACCAAATAGACAAGGGCATGTAGTTATCATTGTCCCCAGTGTAGAGAACAAAGCTTTGATTGAACAAGCCAGAAACCAAGATATACCAAGCACAGGTCCAATGTCTTACACTGCTTCTGCTCCATGTGGTAGTCAGGTGGTCCCACATTCTGCTTCAGATGTGCACAGTACAGGTATTTCTTCACTTCCTATTAAGGTGCCAACAGGGCAGGAAGTTGTAACTCCACCATTTCCACCTAAAGCTGTAGTGGAGACAAAAGTTATAGACACCGTAGAACTACCCATTACGGATTCTAGTCCAACACCTCCATCGACTTTACCCAAACCAACTGTTCCCAAGCCATCAGTTCCCACTCCAGTGACAACTGCTAAAGCAAATTTCACACCAGTTTCTTCTTCAGCTTCTAGTCCTAGTCAAACCACCAAGCCTCCTCCACCTATACCACCTAAACCTGTATCAATTCCAGCTGGACTGGTTTTCAGTCATAAACCTGGAGAGAGTGTCAAGCCACCTCCTCCTGTAGCTCCCAAAGCAGCAACCCTCCCCAGGACAAAAGAACCTCCAAAGGCTCTATCACTTAGCCTGACACGACCTGTGGAGTCTAAGTTGGGAGCAACATCTCCTAAATCGCCTGTATCTCCTAGACATGCTAAATGTTTACAAACCTATGTAGTGATAACGCTTCCATCTGAACCTGGTTCACCAACAGAGTCCATAACTGTCCAAGCACCTGTAAGAAGAGGATCCATCCCTTCCACAAAAGTGTCAGGAATACGGACAACACCATCAGAGCAGAAAGCACCCACTGAGGTATTCTCAGCACAGGCTACAGTAAGGAGAGCCTCTGTCCCTACTGTAAGGCATCCACCTCCAATATCTGTAGCTTCAGCTGCCCCTGAACAAATGACAACTTCTGAAGTAATAGTTTCTGAAGTCCAAGCTAAAACAGACACTATGCCATCTGTAGTGCAGCCACCAATTCCTGTAGTTGATATCATCACATTGTCTTCAGCCCAGGAAACATCTGTCCAAGCACATAGTGTGCCTATTCCAATTAAGAAACCATTTGTGCACCAAGAGCAATCAGTGACTCAACCATTGTCACAACCTAAAACACTGTCTGAGGTTATCACAATGTCCCCAGAGCCAAAAATTCTTATTCATCCAGTCCAAGCCACAACTACAGAGATCATTACAGTTCCATCAGAAAGTTTAAGTGAAGCACTCATTCCTCGGGCTCCCAAACCAACTGCACCGGTCCAGCCAGAACCTCTGATTGAAGTTATTACTACTTCATTGCAGCCTGGAGTATCTTTTGACAAACCTGTAGCCCAAGATAGACCAGCTGCAACTGTTCTTGATGCACAAGCTGCAGCACAAATTGAAATACCATATTCAGAAGAGGATGTACCTACTGATGTCATTGTGGCAGAAGCAATTTCATTAAGATCACTAGTACCAGATGTTCAGCAAATTCCTTTTGAACATCCATTTACAGTATCTGAAGCAATGACTCATTCGAAAGATCAAGAATTGGCCACATGTTTTAACTATAGCTGGACCATTTCTGAACCCTTGCCTGTTGTACAAACTATTCAACCTTCAGAAGTTCTGCCTGTAGTGATAGACCATCTACCTACTCAGCAACCACTTCTTGTAGCTGAAGGCGTGTCCCTCCCTACTAAGTCTGATGTACCCACAGAAGTTATTACAACTGATGCAGCTGTTAGAATACCAGAGATAGCAATGGTACATCCACTACCTCATCATCAACCTGTCGTAAATGAAGTTACCCCAGTTGAGTTAATGCCATTAACTATAGATGATAAGAAGATATCTCCTACAACTGCTGAAGCAACACCATCACCTCTTATCATGGAAGTTGAACAAATAGTTACACACCCAAATATACCTCCATATATATTTATTCCACGGGTCTGTGAAGGAATTACATCCTCAGTTATGACACATTCAGTGCCACCACTGGCATTGCAACCTCGATTTGAGCCTCCTACACAAATTATAACTAAGGATGCTGATTTCAAAGCTTCTTCAATATCATCATCCATGATACAACCTCAGGCAGGACCTGGGATGCCAGTTATTACAAATGAGGAAACCACCCATAAAAGGAGAACATCCATATCTTCCATAGTACAGCCATCATATGCCACAAGTGAAAGATTTACCTGTTCTACAGAGTATGAAATGCCTAGGCAAGTAGTTACAGCTGAATCTTTTGCTGCCACCAGAAGAGAATCCATAAGCATGCAGCAACCATACCAATTAGCACAGGTAGTAAACCTGCCAGCTGAAAAAGATGTTTCTGATGATGGGTATGCTGTTCAGCTCCCCTACAGAAGAGAATCTATTCCAGAACACCAACCACATCCATTGACTTATTCATCAGAATATGAACACCCTGTGGAGATAATAAGCACTGAGGAATACACCACAAGGACCTCCCTGCCCACAGTGCAAGACATTCCACAGAGTGTATCTGCAGCTCCAGTTACCATCACTAAAATTCAGCAAGAGTCTATTGAAAGCCAAGAGATTAGAGGAGCAGAAAAAGTGGTCGCTAGTATGAGCCATATGTATTCATCTTCAATTTCCACCTCAGGCCAGCCACCTGAAAGCCTTCCTAGCCTAGTTACTCAAGTAGTTACCACTGAGGTCCAGAGAACCACTGTTTCTGTTGTCCATGAAAGACTACCGCAGGTCCCTCCACCTAGTGTAGCTATAACTATACAACCAGACATTGCTAAAGTCCAACCTGTGCCCAAGCAGAATGGTAAAATAATATATCCTGGTGATGTTATTGATTTACGTACAATGAAGGTTGGTATAAAGATGACTGAGCAAGGCATGGACCTGACCCCACCTGAATCATGCCGACAGTCTATTTCAAGTGACTCTAGTGGCCGTCACATTACAGCAGTACAGCCTGAGATAGTAAATCTTAGTCCAGCAATTAGCCCCGCAACTACACTGTCAGTTGTCACTGACAGCATCACAATTGTCACGTGCACAGCTACTATTGCTTCATATAGCAACACTCCAGCAGAAAAACCGCTTGATTTGCAAGGTCCCGTTACATCATTGCCACTGCCTCTCACGACATACAAACCATTTGAGCCCCTAGCACAAATTGTATACAGACCTGTTAGCACCCAGCCCATGGTGAGTTCTAAAGCATCCACAGCTCAAGAAATACCAATTAATCTTTCCTTTCAAGCTCTTGTGTCCTCTGGAGCAAAACAGCCATTGACATCGGTCCCCACAGTTCTCAGCAATGGAGGGCCTGTCCTTTCTCTAGAGGCCACAGAGGCCATGGATCTGACAAACTACAAACCAATGAGAGCTGTGGTAGCATTGTCTGGCACAAGTCCAGGAGTGGTGACCACTGTTGTAGAGGATGACGGGACCCCGATGGACCTCACAGCTGGAAGGCGGAGTGTGTGTTGTGATGTAATTTACAAACTACCATTCACAGGATCATGTAGAACACAGCCTCCAGTTACAAGCCAGCCTGACAACCGTTTTGGCTACAGAGATGACCACTATCAATATGATAATGCTGGACTTTATGGTATCAAAGGAACTAACGGCATGAAAGCATCAGTGTCTGAAACCAACTTGACAGAGGCAGGACTGTTTTCCATGGTTCCTAAAAGTGACTATGACTACCTCAGTGGCTCTTCAGATGGCGCTATAGACCTCACAGCAGCTAAACTTTCTGCTGGTGAGTATGAGGGTAATTCTGCATGTTTTGTCTTTTTTGCTTCCATGTTTCCTTTTTTGGGGTGGGTGGTAGTGGTATTTTAAAATCAAGCCTTTAAAATACCTCTGCTGTAACATATAGTATGTTTTTACAGTTCAACTTTGTCTGAAGATAAACATACTTTTTTCCCTTAAAGTTTATTATTTCATGCTTGCTTGTACACTGTTTCCAAAAAAGTTGGGACACTGTAGGATTTAAATGAAAGCAGAATGTAATATTTGGGGCCCATTGTACTGATATATTTAATTTAAACAGTCAAAAGGATCACATCAAAAGCTGAAACACAAAACAAATATTTAAAAAAATATACCCCATATTTTAAATTTAAAGCCAGCAACATGCTTTATAAAAGCAGGAAAGACAAAATTTGAGGAATATCTCATAACAAATTAGGAAACAAATTGTTCAGTCGGGAAAAAGCGATAATTCTATTAACTGTGATATATAATATCATTAAAAGATTCTGATAATTTCTAAAAAATTGATAATAATGCCCTTTATCTTTATGGCAGAAATATAACATACAAAGATGTCTTCTGTAATGTCACAAATTTAAAAAATATATAGATTCATAGATTAAATTCAGTTTTATTATAGTTATATAGAACCAAATAATAATTGTTGTCTCCAAGTCCTTAATATTGTAAGGTAAAGACTCTACAATAATATGAAGAAAACGGAGAAAACCTGAAAAATCATATGAACACCTATAAGCAACCGTGGGAAGGAAAAACTGCCTTTTAGCAGGAAGAAATTTGCAGCAGAATCAGGCTAAGCTAGAGGCAGCCATTTGTCAGGACCACATGGGGGGATCAAGGGAGAAAGAGATTAATAATAACTAATGATTAAATGCAGAGTGGTGTATAAACACATAGTGAGTGAAAAAAGTGAGTGAAGAAAGACACTCACTTTTGCATCATGGGAAGCTCCCAGCTGCCTAGATATTGCAGTGTAACTAAGGAAATTATTTTTTTGCACCATCAGTAATGCTGAACAATGATTCTGTCAGTAAGAAGCTTGGTTAAATCAGCAAGATAATGGAAAATGTTGTACGTATTTCAAAGAGTTCAAGGCTGCCCCCGAAGGCAAGACCCGTCACCCTTTAACGCACAATAAAATTAACAAAATATTCCTTGAACTGATGACCAGCTAAAATTCAAAATCAACCAAAAATGGGCAATATTTAGCATTTTGGAAACATTTTGTTTTAAAAAAAAACCTCTCCAGTATTTTATACATTTTCTTCACTTCTCAAATAAAATGTATGGTTTATACAATTTGTATATCTTCTGTTTTTATTTATAGGTTGCATGATGTCCTTAACTTTTTTGAAAACTATTTAATTTGCTTTGCTGTTTAACATGCATGATTTCATTAAATATTAACCTCTGTTTTTCTTTTCTTTTCCTTTTTTTCATACAGATGCATGTATTTGCCTGCGTGTGCTCCCTCAGTGTTTTGGTTTTGCATCTTGCTAGCCAAAATGACTTCAGATATGCATGTGCAGTTATTTTTATTTTTTTTATCCAAGTTGCATGTCTCATTTGTTTAAAAAAATAAAAGTTATTTGGAGGAGTAAAATATCTATTTTATTACGACAGGTAAAGCACTAGACTACACTAGCAAAGCGACTGGAGTCTACCCTTTGATGACTACTGTTCAATACTCCCAGATCCCTGCAGCTGGGTTTGGTGTAAATAGTGCTCTAAGAACATCAGATGGAATAGTTTACTCCTCTGTTGCTGCCCCAGTTCCATCCACATATGCAATTACAACTCAGCCGGGTTCTATCTTTAGCACAACCTTAACACCCACATCAATAGTCCAGCCACTACCACACCCATATGGATTTATTCCTACTACAGACCCAGGACAGATAATTCCTTTTGACTCTGGGCTATCTAAAGAGTTTCTACCTACAGCTTTAGCTGACATCATAACTGGCTATCCAGAGATGTACTCAGATGCCACCCTGGAAGCTATTGCAGCTTCTCTGGATGCCCTAGCTTCTTCTCCAATATTCCCTGGCTTAGATAACACCAAAATGGCCCAGTATCAGATGGAGAGAGAATTTCTAGAGCTAGAGAAGCTTAAGCAACTGTGTCTTGCGGAAGAGCTAGAATGGGAAAGGCAAGAAATCCAGCGATATCGAGAACAGGAACAGCTTATGGTCCAAAGGGAGCTTGAGGAACTTCAGGCTCTGAAACAGCAGCTTCTCCTTCAGCAAGAAGAGGAGCATCATGCACACATGGTGGCTCAACAGGAGACCTATGCACAGCAGAAAGAGCAGTTGCAGCAAATTCAGCAACTGCAACTACAACTCCAGCGGCAGCTAGACGAGCACTATGGAAGTACCGCTCCCACTGGAAACCTTCTAGATGCCAAATATGCAGGCGTAGGAGACAGTGGCCAGTACTGGCCAGTCAGAGATGAGTCTACAACTCCATCTGCTGGGACACACATGGAGGAAAGTCAAGATTTAGTAAAGCTTCAAGCTGATCAGGACATAGGGAAAAAAATAATTGATAGTGGGGTGCAAACAGATGATGAAGACTCAGCAGAGAAACAACACGTTGGAAGGAGAAAGAAGAATAAAAGAAATATTGATAGCTCAGCTCAGACTGACGATGAGGACCAAGATGAATGGGATGCTCCAACAAAAGCTCGGCGACGCTCTCGAAAGCACAGCGGTGACGGAAAACATGGCTCCAAGGTATCTAGCATTGCTATCCAGACAGTGGCAGAGATATCTGTTCAGACTGATCACTCTGGAACTATCAAGCGACCTAATGTCCAGATGGACACGAAAGTAGAAATCATTAAGCATATATCAGCTCCAGAGAACTCTCAGAGAGGTGGAAGTCTGAGCTGTCAGACAGACTCAGACAGAAGACATGCACCCATTGAGGTGGGCTACAGCACACACCTCTCAGCAGACATCCCTGCTAAGTCCAAAACCTTCTACACTGCAGTTTCCCCACTGTCCCCGGAAAAGTCACTTGGAGGACAGAGAATGTTGACTGCAGACCCAACCAGATTTTCTTCTGGTCCTCGGATATTAAAGGCTGGTCAAAAATCTCTATCTGACCCTAAGTCCCTTAGCCCTTCCACAGAGGACAGGATGGGTGGATACTATGCAGACAGCTATTCTGTAAGTCATATCACATATGGATGGAAAAATATAAACCGTCTCAATTAGTAGTCTAAATTGACAAACTGATTGTTTATTTATTTTTTTTATTCTAGAGCCGAGGCTCTCCCTCTAGTACAGGTAAGAAGGTAAAGAGAACACTACCAGATCCCCCTCCTGAAGATGACTCTCTCACCGGACGGTCAGGCTACAGCACCAACTCTGCTCGACGCCGTCTAGCACGTAGTACAACTATGGCCCGGGCAAAGATTCTGCAGGACATTGACAAGGAGCTTGATCTAGTGGAGAGAGAATCTTCTAAACTTCGAAAGAAACAGGCTGAGTTAGATGAAGAAGAAAAAGAGATTGATGCAAAGCTACGGTGAGACACATTTAATTTGTTTCAAACCATCACAATTTAGGATATAAAGTTACCTATACTTGTGTTGCTGTATTACATTAATAAATAACTATACCTCAGGAAATGATTCAAGCTAACTCCATGTCATCATTCTTCCTAATTTATCTGCATGATTCCCTTCTTACCTTGATAGCTTATGGGCAAAAAGGCTGCCTTGACATCTCTCAATGAAACTTCGCAACACTCACACATAGTAACAGGTATTAATGTGTGAGAAAACAGAATATTGTTTGCCCCCTGGTTTTTATTAGAACTTTTGAGTGCTTAAGTTTTTAAAAAAGTATTTATTTCATTTATTTATTCTAGGTACTTGGAGATGGGTATCAACCGCCGTAAGGAGGCCTTGCTGAAAGAGAGGGAGAAGAGAGAAAGAGCCTATCTTCAGGGTGTGGCAGAGGAGCGAGACTACATGTCTGACAGTGAGGTCAGCAACATCAGAGAGACCAGAGGTGATGGTCTTGAGAGACCACGGACAGCTCCCCAGTCAGAATTTGAGCAATTCATCCCCCCACAGACAGAAGCTGATTCCCAGTACAACACACTGACTAGTCCCTACTCTCACTATGGCCAGTATGTTCCCCAGACCCAAACCACCAGTCACTACACCCAACAGAACCTGTATCAGCAGCAATCACTTTACCACCAACAGGTGTCTCCTTACCCAACCATGTCCCTCTCCCATGCTCAGACTCAGCCAGGCAGCTACCAACATGCTTTGCTCTTGCAGCAGGGGAAGCAGCGACAAACCAACCTATCTGATTTAGAGCCCAAAATCACCACTAACTATGAGGTGATACGGAACCAGCCTCTGCTCATTGTGCCAACTTCCACAGAAAGTGGATACGGGGTGGCTCACCTAGGGGGAAAGTATGGAAGCTTGGACTTGAGGTTAGGACTAGAGGAGAGGAGCATGGCCTCTAGTCCCATGTCTAGCATTTCTGCTGATTCCTTCTATGCTGATATTGACCACCACAATGCCAGGAACTACGTGCTGATAGAAGACATAGGGGAGCTCACCAAGGCATCAACAGGGCTGAGCAATACTGGCTTGGGTTCTGGATTCAACTTGCCTGATAAGGAGATGTCGAAGGCAGACAGACTCAGGCGCACAGCAGAGGTAAATCCCATACTGTTAACTTAGTTTCTAGTTTTTGCTACCTTTATCTCCTCAGACAAATACTAATAGCTCAGAATGTTAGTGTTTTCTGTTGTTTGCTCTTTAATTTTAAATAAGTGATTTAACTCTTTGAAGTGCTGATTCTCTGATTTTTTTTTATTAGGCTTACATGAATGTAGTGTGATTGATATAGCTCTTTTAATTAAGTGGCCAAAAGGGTTTAGATAACACGTAACATGTGATGTATTTTTTTTTTTTTTCATTTAGGTGGCAGAATTTTTAGGCTCATCTCGGCTTCAGAGTTATGGCAAAGGAGAAGATGATACTATGGAAGAACCTTATGAGTTGAAGCTATTGAAGCAGCAGATCAAGCAAGAATTCAGACGAGGAACTGAGGGACTCGAACACTTGACTGGTCTGGGCTTACCTCAATATCTCCCCAGTGACAGCAACTTTCGCCACTTCCCTAAAGGAGAGAAATATAGCATTGGCAGGCTCACCCTTGAAAAACAGGCTGCAAAACAACTCCCAGCAGCTATGCTTTACCAAAAACAGATGAAGAACAAAAAGGCACTTATAGACCCTAAGGCCATCACAAAATTTTCCCCAATTCAGGAAAGTAGGGACCTTGAGCCTGAATATGGTAGCTACATGGGATCTGGAGCATCCTCTGTGTCCAGTCTGGCTGCTAGAGCTAGGCTACTTCAAGATGAGATTACATTTGGGCTACGAAAAAACTTGTCTGAGCAACAAAAATATTTAGGCTCCTCCTTGGGGGCCAACCTGTCTGGTTCTCTTAATCTTGGTCAGTCTCTCGGACTTGGCTCCACTATCAGGGCAACTGCCCATGATGATGGCACCTACCCAAGTGGTACCCGTTCTCGGCCCTCCTCCCGACCCTCTTCTGTCTATGGTTTGGATCTCTCTATCAAACGGGATCTGTCCAGTTCTTCGCTAAGACTTAAATCAGAGGGAGAGGTTCTGGATGCAGCATTTGCCCCTGGGGTGGCCAGAGCAAAACCCACTAGTTTACCTATAAGCCAAAGCCGTGGACGCATCCCCATTGTTGCTCAGAACTCAGAGGAGGAAAGTCCTCTGAGTCCAGTAGGGCAACCAATGGGTATGGCTAGAGCTTCAGCTGGTCCTCTCCCTCCCATTTCTGCTGACTCCAGAGACCAATTTGGGTCGAGCCATTCCCTCCCAGAAGTACAGCAACATATGAGAGAGGAATCTCGGACACGTGGCTATGATCGAGACATTGCATTCATCATGGATGACTTGCAAGGTGCCATGTCTGACAGTGAAGGTAAATGGAGCCTAAGACTGCTTCAACAGTTTGACCATATCGACCTGCTTGTCATGCATGCTAATACTGAGTGGTCTTATTGACTTTGTGGATTAACTGTTTCTTTCTCAGTTATCAGTGCTCCAGATAATTATTGTTATTTGTTACAATATTTCCCTCTGTCACGATAAATATAAAGTCACATGTTTGCATGATTTTTCCTTTCTTTTAATTATCATTGTCACCGATACATAACACTCTTTGTTTATGTATGCCACTTCTATCTGTGCTTTTCTGTGTCATTTCATCAGCTTGATGTTTGTTTGTTTGCGTTTAATTTCTTCAACAATAAATGTCCTTCCTTATTCTTAGAACCCAGCAGTTCTAAAAATGTTGGATTAGATCCTCTATAGAATCTATGTTATGTGTTTATGATCTATAAAGAGATATGCTAAGCAAACATACTGCTCACAATGCAGCTGCCTTATTTTTTGTTAGAGCGTAAAATTCGTTAAAAATCTGAGCAATATTTAACAGCCTACACTGGACCTTTTTTTTGTTAAAGAAAATTAGCACAAAAAACTACTAGCTTTGCTTGAAAACAGCTAACAGCAGTAAGTTTAAAAGAATACTGCGGAATCATGGTGATATACATGTTCTGCAGGTTCTACAGGGATTTTTGTTTTATTCTAACTAAATTGGTAAGCCAGTAGCACACGCCAATTTATACATTTTCAAATTTGCTGGATGGTTTATATAGATCAAAAAAGATGTAATGCAGTAGCTTCATATAAGGCCACTACCATGCAGTTGTGTATACTTTAAAAAAAAACTGTGTCTAAGTTGTGTCAACTGTGTTATTCTTTTATTCTGTAATCTTTTATTTTCCAATTTGGTCTTATTTTCATCCTTGCATGTACATCTGTTTTCCATTTTCATCTTAATAAAATTAATGTTTTCTGCTTGTTGGTCATTGCTGTGGATGTCTCCTTGTAGTGTGAGATGTCTGTGTTTCCAGGTGATTGACAGCAGATATTCACATGCTCTGTTTCCATTTCCATAAGGTTGGGATTGGTAGTGTTCCATTAGCTTAGGTTAATTCAGTGCCTTTATAGTTATTTATCTTGAATTTGTTAAGTATCTTGTATATGAAGTAGCAATAAGTAACATTAAAAAGCACAGCATGAAGGGTGAGATTTTTTTCATTCAAAACAGGGTCTGATGTAATTGTCAGATAAGCACTCACAGTGCCAACGAACAGGAATATGTTCAGCAACTTTAGCTTTGTTTCGAGGCCAATTTTGAGGAATCAGTGTAAATACCTTCTTGTTGAGACGCAATCATTTGTCTTGACCTTACATAAAAGTGTTCATCTGCCTCAATTGCAGCACAAAGTGAGTCCATGTTGGCTTTGAACAGAGATGATGCCAGAATCTTTCATGAAAGTATCAGACACGGTAGAGTATCTTACAGCACAGTTAAAATTACTGCCTCTTATGATAATGTGGCTCAATCTTGATATGGCTTTCCCTCCTAAAAAACATCTTATATGTTTTGTTTGGGGTTTTTTTGTTAGTGCTACTGCTTAAATTTGTGATCTGTCTGTCAGGCTAGTAAATGCAGTAAAGCATGCATCTCTTACTATTGCTTTCAGTGCATGTGCTGAATTGTAGCCTACTTGCAGTACAAATCTTAGCCTTAGCACTCTAGTTCTTGTAGCTTGATAGAAGGATGAACATATGTTGAACACATTTCTTAAAAAAACATATAACTTTGTACCACAGCTGGAGGCCCAAACTGGAATATAGAAGGTGAGACGGCATCACAATTCTCATGTAGTTACTTAGAGACTGTATGCCTCCATGCCGCATATCATGATTGGTTCATGAATGGTTCACTTCTCTGGCTGAGTTTGTAAACATACCAGATTCATTCTGGAATGACCCACCTCACAGTCGTATACAATACATATCATTTAGTGACTCTCTAGTAGTTGACATGTCAGTTCCATGCTGGTATGAACCCCATCTTAATGACACTCGATATCTTTTATGTGTCATATACTGCAGAGACTTAATTTATATGTCATTCAGGAATGTTTGCACTGTGGTTTTGTAAACATATCAGACCCATTTCCAATATTCATGTCCATGCACTAGAATAAATGTGTGTTGTGCATAAGTGTTACCAAAAACATGCAGATTCACAGCACAAATATCAAAGTATTTTAAGATCTCGTATAGAATTATGCCCCCATATACCGATTCCTCATAAGTTCTTACACACTCTTACACTTTTTAATATATTTACCAGATATGCAGCAGCCTATTTTCAGTCAGATTTATATGCATTATATTTGTGGGCTTGGATCACCAATACACAAAAAAATTGATCCCTGTTTGGATTCTTTTACATTTAACATCAAAGCAGCATTTCAAAGTTGAGTTATTGTGAGAGATTTGTAATCTTTTTGCTCTTAAAGGTGTGATTTACAACAGTGATGGTAAAATAGAGCACAAGACTGTCAGTGTCCTCCAGTTGTTACTTAAAAATGACAATGGTTTTGGGGATGTTACCAGTACAAAGTGCTGTAAAATAAAACAAATACAATAAAACATTCCATTTATCAAACTTAAAATTATTCATACTCCATTTAGTATTTGTAGTAGCCATCTGTTCTTTCAATTGTGGATAGGATGGAGCAGAGTTTCTTTGCTTTCACCTATCCGGTCGGGACAGATCAGAGATCTTCCTGGCTTTTGGAAAGTCTTGGTGAATGTGTGACAATATATCTTAAAATACAAAACAAAAAAAAAGATTGCTTGATTCCATGCTAAAAGGTTCTAGTCCCTATGTGTAGATTTTAACGAGATCCTTTCCTTGTCTAGCCTACCACCTAAGAAGAGAGGACACAGATTGGTTTGATAAGCCAAGAGAGGGGCATCCTCAGAGTGGGAGTGTGTCAGACAGGAGACAGGTACGATTCAAGCTAATAATAATCAGCTTCATCCTTTTTTTTTACTCCATGTTTATTTGCTATTTTAATATGTAAACTTGATATGGTTTCTGCTGCCAAACATGCTTTTTTTTTATGCTGTGAATTTTCAGATGAAACTCGTGCCTTACGTCTTCCCTCACACTCGCATCAAGCTTAAGAGAGACATGAAGGACCCCAGTGTGTCAGGTATAACACTATTACAAAATGCAGACGTACAGTTATCATACAAGGATAAAACTCACAAAGATTTTCTATTTATGATTTTGTAATTAAGATTTGCATCCCTATTTTTACCTTTTAGGGAATGGACTTGGTATCCGTGTGGTAGGTGGTAAAGAGATTCCAGGGAGTCGTGGAGAGATCGGAGCCTACATTGCCAAGGTCATCCCTGGTGGTGTGGCAGAGCAAACAGGGAAAGTTGCGGAGGGTAAGAGCAGAATGAAAAAGATTCTCGAGGCTCAGGAGAGTCACGATCACAGTGCATTTTAAGTGTTAATGATTTTATGGCAGTTTATGCCTTCAGTAAAAATTCATGCCTAAATCACTCCAGACTGAGCTGTGACAGACGACTGTAGCCTACTGTGTGTTGGTTTGTCATGTCTCCTTCCTCAACACATCACGCAAACACACCCTCCACATCAGTGGGCTGTGTTAGTCATTAGACTATATTTAGCGTCCCTGTAAACATACAGATACAGATAGACAAGTACAGATAAACACACACACAGAGTGAATTACCATGCAACAATCCCCGCTCAATTTGTTCTTGTAGTTGCTGGAATTTCAAATAATTGATGCTCTAATCTTTGTTCAGAAAGAGAAGCGCCTGAGTATTGATTGCAGTCTCACCATTATTTTTAATGGCATAATTGGTTCTTGCTTCTCTTTTCAGAAGAAGATTATTACATTTAATTCTGATATAGTTTACTCCCTTTTTGTCTTACTAAACAAGAAAATAAATTTAAAAAAAGACAAGACAGTAGATTTGCTGCTTTACTTTCAAGCATGTGCTGTATACTATGCATATGTTTATGTTCTGTTGAAAGAAAATGGCAGCAGAGCATGCCTTTAGGTGCAGTGTGAAATAAAGTGGGGGAGGATACAGATTATACACAGAGAACAGAGGGAATAATCTAAGAAGAAATACTGGCTCATGCATGAGGATACGCACTTATTAATGTGAGCCTTTACTGTCACAGCAGCTGGTGAGTTGCATCGTAAGCAGAAGTCTAATCTGAAGACCAGGTTTCAGTTGTGTAAGTGAGGCCTCATTTGGCCTTGGGTGGAAAAAAATTGAGTTTGCTGTGATTTCTTTTGTGTATTACATCATAAATATGCACATATCACTGGTTATTTCTTGTGCTGTTGCTGTGTTTTTACTTCTGATGTGCTATTTTTCTGCATTATTCTGTTTGAGAAAGAAAAAAAACCAACTAATATAATCATCGGCAAAACTCTTCTTTCTTGCTTTTGTGCTGGGTGTGTAATTCTACAGTGGAACAAAGCCAATGCATAAACCCAGCTGAGAATAAAGAAGAATGAAGACAGAGTTAATTCAGTTGAAGTGCTGTTTGCTGTTACTGTTGTTCTGTGAGCATGAAAACTGCACTCTCTAACACGTTTCATGTATAGAGATGAGGGCTAGTCACTCAATATGCATGCTGGCCTTCATCATATTACAGGAATGCAGGTGTTGGAGTGGAATGGAGTCCCTCTAATGGGAAAGACTTATGAGGAAGTGCAGTCTATTATGGGCCAGACATGTGCAGAGGCGGAGCTTTGTGTGAGACTGTGAGTAACATCTGTCATCATTTATCCCTCTATCCCACTGAAACTCCTACATGTTTAGTCACAAAATGGTAACTCTGCAGCCATGAACACCTTCTCTCGTCTTTCCTTCCCCTTCTGTTCATTCCACACCCCTTCATCTGCCAAATATCCACTCTGTGACTGATTACTCCTACTACACACTGGTTGTTGTTCCTTTATAAATTTCCTGTATGCATCCAAACAGCGACCTTAACATGCTGTCTGACCCTGAGCACCCACAAGCCCTGGAGCACCATGTCCAGCTTAAGGCTGGTATGTACGAGAACTTGTTGCTACGCCTGCATGGGTGCATGCGCCTGTGTACATGTTTCACATGAATACAATGTGAATCATTATAAACACTCTTCTCTGTAGGTGGACAGCGTTCCCCTGGTGTGGATCCTAAGCAGTTAGCTGCAGAATTGCAGAAGGTGTCCCAGCAGCAGGGACCCGGTATGGCTGGGGTAGGAGCTGGGGGCTTGGGGGTCCTGTCTGCATTAGAGCGCTCTGCCCTCCTCCACTCTGGTACTGGATCGGCTGCCTCCAGTGGGGTGCCAAGCCCTGGCCAGCCTGCATC
>VUQR01033967.1:57372-72505 GCA_015108515.1 Hemichromis elongatus
TGCATCCCCTGCAATAAGCAAGAAGCAGCGACACAAGGTAATGGATTTCATTTATTAAAATCCTTTTTAGTAGCTTACCAACCTCACACGCATTCTCATTCAAATTAGTCTTTTGTTGACATTTCTGTGAAATGTGTTTGCTTTAAATAAATGAAGAGAAGGCCGCAGGGAAGTTCAGCCAGGCAACTAGAGCTGCACTGCATCAGACAAATGAAACATTCTCCTTATATCATATACAAAACACAACCTCTCAACTGGGCATTCTATTTAAGTTTCTGAGTTTCTCATTTCTCCCTCTGTGGAGGGCAGCTGGCTGCTTCGACCATCCTAGCATCCGCATGTAGGGCCGAGGGGGATAATTACATATCAAACCCCAATCTCGAAGTCTGATGCTCCAATAAAGAAATCATTTTGAACTCGAGATGTCTGACTAAACTAGTTAACGGTCTCACACTACACTGACAGACTATCCATTGTAACAAACCAATCAGATAGTCAGTGACCCCCACAAGGTGCATACTTTCAATGAAAAATGTTAATATCTATTCTGCAAGCGCACCTTTTTCACCAGTACTCTAATAATATGTACTGCAACTTAATCCCAGGTTAAGTCTGTTAAGAGCTTTTCATTGTGGGCTAGACAAATTCATTTGCCAAATCATGAACCGATCAAGTTAGAATCACTCCACCCCCTGACCTCTCTGTTTTTGTTCTTTTTTTCTAGCAAACCGAGGCGATGAAGATGCCTCATCCCATCACAGGAGAAATTCAGGTTAAAAAACACACACATGCAAACAAACATTAAGAAAATCTCACTATTTAACCCCAATAACGTAAAGATGGACCCTTGTAGTTTCTCTCATAGCGCCTCCTCTACGTTCTGTTTCAAACAGCTCCAGATCAACTATGACAGGAATCTAGGAAACCTTATTGTCCATGTCCTGCAAGCTAGAAACCTGGCCCCAAGGGATAATGATGGCTACTCTGACCCTTTTGTGAAGGTCTACCTTTTACCTGGGAGAGGGTGAGCTTTTAGTATTTTAGTGCCAACTAATGTGTGTTCTGTGTTTGCCTTTGTGTCTTTATTGTTTTTTCTCCCCCTGATTATTTTTTCCTGACTTCGTACTGACTCTGCTGTATCCCACTGACTAACGTCTTAAGTTTGTGTGAGAGAATGGTACAGGACATGATGATATGAGGCAGTCATTTCTGCAGTAATTTGATTTGATTTGCTTTATATGAATAAAGTGAGTTGTGTTAGACTTTACACAAAGCTGTAACAGGAGATCTTTTGCCAAATCGTTGCCTTATAATGTATCAAATCAGCTGGCAATAGAGTCCACATGGTCAACCTCATGTTCTCACTCTTTCTACTTTTGGCTAAAGTGAATGCTTTGGTTTTGTCCCTAGTTGAGACTCCTTCTTATCGGTGTTGGCTCCACTGTCTTCTTAAGAGCTTGTGAATAGCAAGAGAGAGGATCGATGCAGCCATTATCTCCCCTGTAACAACATCTGCTCTAAGATAATGCCTCCATCAGGCCTGTTTATGAGATTATGCACTCTCTCTCTCAACCTACACGCTGTATAGGTTAAAAATGTAAGCTCGCTGAGAGCACCTTTGTACTGCCGCTTTATTGGAATAATATATTTGAAATGTATCTGTTCACAGGCGCACTGTCTCAACAAAAGGTCAGAGTAGTGAATTTCTCATTCACCTGTGAGCCAGTAATCACTGTGAGGCTTTTTGGTCTTGAGTCATATCTACTGTGTAGGCACAAAAACAGTGATTTACCCTGAAGAGAATATTGATTGCCTCAGCTCTCTATCCTTTACTGTCTTTTCTTTGAGCTCTTTGAGCTTCTCTGACTGTTATTTTGTGTTTTTGCTTTTCTTGTTTGTGATATATGCCCTCCTCTTCCTCTTCTGGACTCCCTCAGCCAAGTCATGGTTGTCCAGAATGCAAGGTAGTGTGGTGCTGATCTTTGTTTTTAGTTGGTGTTATGCTTTTCTTTGTGTAATTTACCCATCAAAAGTGGTTTTCCATCCTTTTGTTGTGGCCTTTGTTGTTCGTCCAATTATCTGCTCTATTTCACAGTGTTTAAGAGCACTTCTGCCATTACATTTTCTCTCCATGCCTCTCACTTTGAACTCTCCTCAGCTTCTATCTCTGTACTCATTAAAAAAATAATTTAAAAGCATCTTACTCAGAGCAGACAATTAACAAAAATATTTCACTTTATTTGCGATCTTTCTGGTGCCTCCAATTAAGGATATTGAGCATTTTCCAAGCAGCATCTATTCAGCCCATTTACTGAGCACTGCAGTTTTGTGAATGTTGCCATGGGATCAAGCAGTGGAGAGATTTTTAATAATGTATTATTAACAACCAATCATTCTGAATGTCATGAATTATCAGTGCTGATAACAAGCGAAGGACCAAGTATGCCCAGAAGACCACGAACCCAGAATGGAATCAGACTGTCATCTACAAGAACATTCATCTGGAGCAGGTACTGTGCAGAGCCACTCTTCCTGTCCCACACTAAAACACACATGCACACAAACATCTTCCCACAGTCAGTCTTGTGTAGTTACTGTATTTGCTGTGATCCACGCCTCAGCCTCTTATAGGACACTTAGAATTCTGTTCTCATGCTTTCTCCCTGGGGCTGTTTTCAGTATCCTCTATGCAGCCTCTTATCAGCACTAGCAAACCTCAAGTTAACAACCGCCATTCTTGCTCTTACACAGCGTCAACACAGACACCTTAACTGCATGCCTTTTCAGCAAAAAGAGTAATAGAAGAATGTTAGGTAATCATGCCCATGTGTGCTCATCTGTGACTGCTAGAGGTTTATATGGGTGCTTGTGTTTATTCTTAGCCATCTGTGTTTGCTTGTGTTGTTTGTGACAGACACCACCATCGTCTTACCGCAGCTTTAAAAAAAATCTGCAATGCATACTTATATATCTGTATATGCTTTCATGTCCTCCAACATGCTTCGAAGTGTTTTTATACACGTCCACGTATTTGCACACATGCATTTAACAACTCGTGATTTCCTTGCTGATTAAATTACCCCCCTTATTAGCATTCATGGCTGCACTCATTTAGGCACGACTCATTCAGTGTACACGAGATCGTTTCTTTTGTCCTTCATCCGCCCACATTTCGCACAGACAAACAAGCTCACACCTCACACATTTTGTTCCCTCGCACGATCGCCCCAACGCCTCACCATAATCTGTGACCCTCTCTGTACTTATTTCTTCTTTCTTTGAAGCTGAAGAAAAAAACGCTGGAGGTGACAGTGTGGGACTATGACAGGTCCTCCTCCAATGACTTCCTTGGAGAAGTAAGTGACTCGTGAAGCCGAGTCTGCCATCTGACAATGTGAAATTTAGATGACCTTTTTTACCAATTTGCCTCATTAAAAGGGTTTATTTTATTTTATTTTATTTTAATTTATTTTATGTATATATATATCTTTGTTTATTTTTATTTATTTTTTTACTGGTGGACCTGCGTTTCTTAAATTAACTTATCTCTCAGGTCACACAAACACCATATTTAAACTTGGTTTCTATAAACATATATATTAAATTCCTATTTATTTTATACTGTCTCTCTCTCTTTTTTATTTTCTCATATTGCCACTCAGGTACTCATTGACTTGTCAAATACCTCCCAGCTGGACAACACTCCTCGCTGGCTGCCTTTGAAAGAGCAGAGTGAAAGCATTGAACACAGCAGAGCCCACCATGCTGCCCAGGGTCCGCCAGGGTCTGGGTCAAGTCAGGGCCAAGGCCAGGGCCATATGTCAGGTTCTGGACAGGGGCATGGAATGGGTCAGAGTCTAGCACCAGGGCAGGGAGATGGGAGTCATGATTCACCTAAAAACTCTGTAATCAAGAGCAGAAGCCATGGAATCTTTCCCGATCCAGCTAAAGGTAATGAATCACCTCATTCTTACAGTTAATGATTGCTAAATATCAATTAATTCCCTATAGGTAGTTTTTAAGCAATAAATAATATTAATATTCTTGGCAGGCATTCATAACCATACCTTGAACACTGTAAATACATGCCATGTTCCCATCAGTGCTTATCAGTATTGCATGAAACAATCAGATGACTGTGAAATATTAATTGCACCTGAGAGGGGTTGGTTTATTTATTCCGCAGTTTTCTCTTTGGCACTTGTAACTATTCATTTAATATTCCTTTAGACATGCAAATGATGCCTTTGGAAAAGTCACACAGTAGCCCAGGCAGCTCCAAGTCTTCCTCCGACGGCCAACTGCGTTCCCATGGCCCCTCCCGAAGCCAAAGCAAGAGCAGTGTCACTCAGGCCCACCTTGAGGATGCTGGAATAGCAATTGCTGCTGCTGAAGCTGCCGTGCAACAATCCTGCCTGCAACCAAGTAAATCCTTCCCCTACCCCTGATAAACCACCTTCGAAATGCACCTAATCCCCATGCATGCAAGCTTTGTAGAGATTGTTTGATAAAGCCTTGAATTGCTCTGCATTCATTTCCTTAACAGTTTACCTTGCCTTTCTTCTCATCTCATCTTGCTTTTCTGTCAGCACAAGGTGACAGTGATCAGCCTCATTAATATAACTGTTAAACAAAAAGCAAGGCAGATGAAAAATTTTAAAAGGAGAAAAAGTTAAAAGTAATTCCCCCTAAAAATAGACTTGCTGTGAAATCTTATTTAATACACTCTGTAATTCTAATCTCAAATATTTTTAGATGTGGCACGTTTGGTTTACTAAATTGTCACCAGTTTAATATTTTCATGTTTTATTTGGGCATCTTAAATGGTTAATAAAATGGCATAATAGTTTAACAAACTACAAACATAATGAACTGATTATTTTAACTAGTAGTATTAGCATTATTAGCTAAATTAGAATTCCAGACCCCTCTGTTTCTACATGGAGTGTGCATGTGCCAATCCCAAGCCTTCGGTTTCTACAGAACCCCAGTGTGGAGATCTCCAACCCCAGTACAGAAACCAAGCTAGGATGGCAATCCCTTACATGTTGTGTGTTCTACTGTGTTAACATAAGTTAAGCAACATCCATTGCCTGTGTATAATCCTCAATGTGATGTCCTCAAAATGAACTCTTATGGTCTACTTCTTTACAAAGGAAAGTAAACTCATTGTTGGGGGTTTTTGTAAGCATGCAATTGTAGATTCCCTAGCTATTTTTTCCCGACCACTAAATATTTTGTGGAAGTGCAATATTGCTGTGAATGTGCATGTGCGTGTCACATGAATTAACCCTTAGAAAAAAGCACACACAGATGCAGACACAGGTGTGGCACACAGTCTTCTCGCCCTGCCCAGTCCTTCCCTGTTCCTCCCACCTAAAACAAAGGGGGCACAAATGACTCAGTCAAAACCTGGAAACACAGAAACACCAAAAGTCAACAGGAGATTCACGCTGCACTCACCAGCCAGTGAGTGTAAAGCGGTCAGCTAACCATGAGGGAAGCAGAAATGTCAAGGGAAGGTGAGGCAACATAGGAAAAATGTACTCTATGAATATATAAATAAATTGCATCAATGCTCTTACAGCTAACAACTACTACTACTACTACTAATAATAATAATAAATAAATAAATAAATAAATAATTAAAACTAAGCCTTCCAAATAAATGAATGTGTAAATATTGATATTTATTTATTTTTTTAAATTTTCTGTATGAAGCACTATGAATGGCTGGAAATGCACATATTTATTTTATATATTATTTTATTATTTATATATTTATTTTGTGTTGCTTTTATTATCAAATAATTCCATTCTCATTAGGAACAGAATGACTAATTATTGCATTTCAGTAACAGACTGTGTTTCAAACACATCGTCTTTTTAAAAAATACACTAGAAGTCACCGAATGTGTTTCAACAGTAATCATCACATATTTTCCTCTTACTGCAAAAACATAACAGAAACCAGCCTGAGCCTAGAAAAAATATTTAATTGTATAAACACACGGCCATGCCATGTCATACAGTAAATTAATCTTAATTTGTGAATTCAGTTTTGTGACCTTCATTTAGTCCTAATGTAGGGATTTGCTTTGTATTACAGAGATTTTACACAGCACTGTTACGTAAATGCAAGGAGATGCTGACATTTACAGTGACACCCTGTTATGTGATGCTGACAGTCAAAGTTGTCAAAGTTATGTGTGATGGAGAGTGCCTCTGTCTATAAGTGATAGCTGGGTGTGTGTTTTGTGACATACAGCACATGTCTTGGGCATCCATGCATGTGTGGTAAAAGCTGGGTCATTTAACATTCTCTGTTTTTTAATGCAAACAATTTATTGTGAAGAAAAAGAAAATGAGCGATTGATTTCCTCAGTATCACACTCAGTGTTGCCACCCACAGGACCAGGACACCGGCTGAGTGATGTTTCAGGGTCAGTGGTACTGTCTGCCCCGAGCCTGGTTGGGGACGCTTATGGAGGTCTGGATAGTGAAGATGGAGCAGGCACAGGAGTGGACAGTGCCATTTTTCAAGTGCCACGGATGTAAGACTATTTTTAGCTCCATATAAGCATATTTAGCAATAATGGTTGTCAATGAAAATGTTATAATTTTTTGCATGTATAAAACAGTGTTTATAAATACATTTTGGGTTTTCTGTTTGTTTGTTTTTTTGTTGTTGTTTTCTCACAGCGGTAAGACTATTCCTAATGGCACCGACAAAAACCAACTTGAGACTGCAGAAAATGAAGGCAAGCTCTAGAAATATCACATTTTCACGTTTGCATTCTTGGTCAGAGGGCTCCCCCTGTTGAGTGTTTTGTGCAATGACGGTTTTGGGGTTTTTTTCAATTTCTTTGTAACCAAGCCACCTAATTAACTGCCTCTAAATGTTGTCGCTAATGTCATTATTAAGTTGTGAGGTCAAATTGTCGGCTAAGTGCTTATTGTCAATGAACAACATTAACCCAAATAATGACTTAATACATGGCTTGAGAGAAGTGGGTGTCATGCTATCCCACCTGCTGTTATATCTGCATTTCATGTAGCTCCGGTGTCATGATGCCTCCCTTCCCTCTCTAGTTTCAATTTGTTACAAAGAGCACAGGGTCAGGCAATTTAGGGTATAGTCTGGCAGCTGTTACACTGATGAAGGTCAGGAGGTCATTTCCATGGTGCCTCACAACTCATTTATCAGGTTTAAATTAGCTTGCTGCGTAAAATTCTTAATTATTTCAGGAGATATCGAACTGATGAGACACATGTGAACCTTTGGAGATATATTCCCAGATGTAATTTTGATTTAGCACTTTCTGTTTTGTGTGTTAGCTGGTAAAACGCAAGTAATGGGGGAGATCAAGGTTGCTCTCAAGAAGGAGGTGAAAACAGAAGGGGACCAACTGGTCTTGGAGATCCTTCAGTGCAGAAACATCACTTACAAGTTTAAAAGCCCAGACCACCTACCAGGTAATGGAACCAATCAGTACTGACATACATGCATTTTGTTTTTTAATCTTAATAGTCCTCTTTTTATGTATTCATACTTTTATTAATCCAACTTGCGTCCAGATCTGTATGTGAAGTTATATGTGGTGAATGTGGCCACCCAGAAGAGAATCATTAAGAAGAAGACGAGAATTTGTCGACATGATAGAGAGCCTTCTTTCAACGAGACTTTCAGATTCCCCCTGAACCCAACTGGACACTCCATACAGGTACTGTACAAGAGGCATCCGGATAACTTTCAAACTCCTGCTATTTGTCAAATACGATGAGTGAATAAAACTTGATTGTGTAAATCATGATTGTGTTAGAGCCCGACCGACAAAGGATTTTTTGGACTTTCAGACACACAAAACATAAATAGATTTCCATAACAGTTGTTATGCATAGTGACAAGGAATCACAAAAATCCTATAATATGAGAGTGTTTTTTTTTTTTTTCAAAATAGTCTTATTTTATTAGCACAATAAGTTGTGGATTACTAGCTTACACTCTAACCAGCTTTTTTTGTTGCCACGTGTTAGAGACTGAGCTGGTTAAGCTTGAGGACACGGTAAGTATTTAGAAAAAAGTGGGTTTGTTTATCCCCAGAAATGTAAAAATATTCTAAATGAACTAACAATACTGGGCCCTTAAAAGAAATAAAATGAATAGAACTAAACTCAAGCCAAACACAGCAACTTAACATATCTCCAGATTAACTACTCAACAAACAAAACTGACCTAACACGCAGGAAACAAAGGGGACTTAAATGCTAGCTGATCTGACCAAGTTGATACTTAAGGGTAACACAAATGTTAACAAATTATCAACACCAAACAAACAAAGCAACACCCATGAAAGAGCTGCACTTGATATGGCCCAATCAGAACTTCCTATATTTAACACAGCTGTTAAAGTTGTAGTTTTCTAAACATACTCGTAGCATGGTTAAAAGCTGTTTCTTCTGCTGTAAATAGCTAATGTGGGCTGTAAAGTTGTAAGGTCTTTAAAATTAATTCACTTTTTAAATTTATAGATATACCTGTGTGCTTATAACAACCTGCTTGCAACTGTGAATAACCATACTGAATAACATGCACTTTTTAAACTTGGAAAAGCACATATAGATAACTAATTGCCAAATTGTATTTTTCTGCCTCATGCTTTCCCAGCTTTTCTTGGTGTCTAATGGAGGGAAGTTCATGAAGAAAACCTTGATAGGTGAAGCCTACATCTGGCTTGACAAGGTGGACATGAGGAAGAGAGTGGTCAGCTGGCACAAGCTGTTCGTCAGTTCCACTCAGACCAACCCCTGAACACCACACCAAAATGATCCAGATGCAGCAGATCAGCCAACACTAAATGCAAAGTGCATAGTTCAGAGATGTGACCAAAAAAAAAAAAAAATTAATATGATAAAGAGAATAAGAGCAAAGAAAAAATGATTCCTTTAAGTTGTTGCTTCAGTTTATAAATCATTAAAGAAAGGTTAATTATGTGCTACTGACATTGCAATTATATCAGTCCAACACTGCCAGCACATATCCACTTCTTCACATTTCAAGTCTCTGCTGGTTTTGGATTTAACATGCAAACACAAAAAAGCAGGCACTGATAGCAGCAATATGGCTGTGAGGGTAATGACGTCTTTCTTACCACAGTTCTATTTCCATAATCCACATGAGATGCTGAGATGTGATTCTGCACTACTGAACAAACACATCTAGCAAAGGGAAAGAGGAAAAATAGATCATGGAATTACATTTACTTCCTTCATACGAGAGACATGGTTGTGCTATGATTGTGATGTGATTTAAGTGGTCTAAAAATATTAACTGATGAAGAAATACATACATTTTTTGTACAATATCCTTTCAGTTTCATTAAAAAAGAAAAAAAAAAAAAGGATAAAGAGCTTATGTAGACCTGACTCAGACAGTTAACCTTTGCTGTGGGATGAAGATTAAATGTACAGCACTTCTGATTGTAGATATCCCACATGCAAATATAAGAGCATATCAGAGAATCACATTGTACAGTGTGACGTTTATATAGTATACACAGATATCAGATGCAGAATATATCTAAATATAATATACAGTATAAGAGTTGTTCTCTTGTCACTAGATTATATATATATATAAATATATATAATATGGTACAGATACACAGACTTTGTTAGATTGAGGCTGTGAGTGGCGCACTGACAATCCAGTAATCTATGGTGTAGGCAGTCACAATAACTATTATGTGAATGTGGACCTATGTGAGCTCAAGGATGTTAATAATCATGTTCGGTAGCTCCCTTGGTTCTCTGATCACACTAATGCACCACTAAATCGAACAGGGCTGTGACAGAATAAAAACAAAAACCAAGGTCAATGACAACCTCTAGCGGCAGGTTACTATTTTACTAGCATGATATTGTTAGGAAAGATTAGAATTCAAATTAACAATGAACAGCATCTGCTGTGTTGAATGTTACAACTGTGGAAGGTGAGTTTCACACATCCGTCTCAAGTGTACAACATTTTGCTTTAAGATTGTCGTAGTGGCTCAGAGTTTGCTAATATTTCTTTCTGTGTAGTCCATCGTCAGACATGTAATTCATACATGATGTGTCAAAATCTTCTGTAGAGCTGCAACTGTCATTACCTCAGTATGGCAGCCCTGCTGTCTATGTGTTAGTAAGTCCCTCTGGTCTGAGTTTTCCCTGAAAATAAATTTAAAATGAAGAGAAAAAAAACTGCTTTACCATTCAAATGTCAAGGTTCGTTTGTGTGTCTGGCTGTACTGTAAAACACTTAACTATTTTGTGTCAGTGACTCCCATTACAACACATTGAACCAGCCTCTTTCACTGCCTGCAACCAAAACACTCAGGCCCACTGGCGTACAGTGATGTATAGGATCAAATGAAAACATGGGGCCTACTCTCAGTACTACGGTGTGAGTAGGTGACCCATGTATTTATCTGTATTCGTCTTATAATGTTTTGTCACCTTATGTACAGAATGAAATTTGACCCTCAGAACTACTGTCAGTGTGTTTAGGCACATCACAGAGCCAATGCAACTATATAGAATATATCACTGGAGGCTACAAACATACTTAGAGCAAGATGTCACTTATCGCCTATATGAATTGCAAAAGTAAAGCAAAAAGAGTATAGTAAGGGAGAATACAAGGTTAATTTTTCAATGCTGACAGTTATTTCGCTGTGCCAACCATGATTTAACAATTATAATTATTTCTTTTTTACATTCCAGATCCATTGTTTCATTGGAAGTAATTCTATGCAACATATACGTTTGAATGCATTTGTGTTTTTGGAATTAAAATGTTTTATCTGTGAACATATGTTCTTAAAATATGTAAGAAAATATCTTTAATTTGTACATCAATGAAAGAAAATATTAAATACTCTGATTTTTTTACTGATTTTAATATATATTGATGTTAACGGCTGTTAACGTCTACATGGATCTTGTGCACTTTATTGTTGCGTTGTCTCATTCGTTCCATCATGACATGCAGGATTACGTGTTTTGTGTTTATGCACTGAAATGAACTGAGTCACGGTGTATGTGATGGCAGGAAATATTGTGGTGTGAATTTTGTATCTTTGTGGAAAAAGAAAAAAACAAACAAACAAACAAACATGCAGACACACTGGGGTTCCTAAACACAATGCACAATCTGGGGGGAAGGGGGGACAAATATCACGCTAAACTGCTCTCAGTGTACTTAAAACGTTCGTGTACACAGTACAGTAAATAAGACATATTATCTCAATGCTCAGCCACGACTGTTCAACCCCTGTGTTTCATTAGACTTCACCCAAGCTAAATACTGTTTGTTTAGATCAGCTGTTGCCTGTAATCGTGAATCCATTCATTTGTTGTTGTTCTGAGGGGTGTGAATGTGACTCAAGTTGTTTGACATGTGTACATAAAGTGTTTATTTTCTACAAAGATTGAATGTTTATATTGTCCAAAGTTTGAGCATGTGAGTGTTGAAAAAAAAAAAAAGTCACAAAAGACATATAATTGTACAGCAATTCATGTCTATAGCTGTAAAAGGGGAGTTGACTGTGTAATCAAAACCTGTGCTGTCAACCAATGACTATGTGTGCAACTACGTCCCGTAAACTGTTGAAACAACACAAAGGGAAAAAAAAAAAAATCTACTCAACTTCAATAGTTGTCTGAAACTTTATGTTTTGGATGTTGCATGTTTTGTTGATGGTTTGTCGGTATATTTTGCCTAAAGATTATGTTTAAAAAGAGAGAGAACATGTATAGATTTATCTGTATGCTGAGTGTAAAGAAATATGCTTGTAAAATTGTCTTGTTTTTCACTTAGTGTAAAAACAAAACATATACTGTTATGGTTTTGTGGTTGTACACAGGATGTGTTGAGATATGCAAATTGTGCTGTAAAAAAATCAGCGTTTCCCCCTGAGTCTAAAAGAATAAATATTAAGAAGAGTTATATTGCACATCTGGAGTTGAGCTTTGTTCTGTTAACAGCTTCTTTGTTATTACTTAAAAAAGAACTTTTTAAAGTAAAAAAAAATATTTGTGCTCTGTTAATTATTTTAAGGAACAAACTCGCTTTCTGCATTTGGAGCAGCTTAATCATTATTTGTTAATTAGACGTGCCTAAGGACACACGTATTCAGTTTCTGACCGTCAGCTCCCTGTGGACCGTGCACACTTGCTCTTGAAATAAAAACCTACATTAAGTATGCACAAGTTTACATCCTAGTGCCAAAAATATTTTAAAAATGCACCGCTGTTCTTTAAAAATTGTTCAGTAGAAGTAAGATTGGAGTGGAAAACATAATCCTTGTGCTATTTGGCTGTGCACATGATTATGATATAGACCTTTTTTTTAATATCCCATTAGGGTTTATTCACATCAACACGATAAAAAATGTTGTGTCTATTTTTTCATTCTTTTTTCATTTATTCATTTAAATGTCCACTTTCCTTCTTAAATTGCCTTTTTTGGAGGGGTTGAAAATATTATCACCATCCATACAGCTTTACCATTAGCTAAATATTTGGTGATTGCATATTTTACCTCACTGATTACTATAACGGCAGAAGCTGGATGTGGGATGATAAGTCTGGAATAACAATGAAATTGCATGGCTTTGGTAGAGCCTCTGATCCTTTATTTGGCTGTAATTTCAAGCCATGGTCACTGTGAGGCAGAATTGACTCACGTTAACATCTGAGGCCACTTGGCATCATAGACTGCAGATGTAAAATATCAGAATACTTTATGAATCCCTTAGGAAATTATGTGGTTACAGTTGCGCCAAGACAATAAGAACAGTAACTGATTAACTTAAATAATATAGTATATTAAAGTTACAAAATATATAGAATTTATTTATACATTTCCAAAATATTACAGAGATAAATATATGATTGACATTTTACTCTAAACTGCACAGTGTAAAACATTGTCATTTGTTATTTTTCTCATTTTCTCTGTACATGTGCAAACGGGTGTAGATGGAGGAGTTGTAATGGGAAATAGCCACAGGCAGGACTGATTTCCTGGAACTAGGTACTATGACCTAATGGAAAACCCTGATAACCACATTTAATGGGGTGATCCAAATATGTACTAATGGAAAAGGGGCTAGTGTTCGCCGGCTGGTCCAGATGGGCATAGACAGACTGTTATGAGAACTGAAAGGTATCCTGATGTGCCCTGACAGCAGGTCAGGGATGGAAAAAGGATGAGTCTTTCCAGGGTCTTCATGCCACAGACCTGTTGGTGTCTTTGGTACAGGAACGAGGCATGACATCTTCACAGCACTGGGACCCTCTGAAGACTGAGACTCATCATGAACAGTTTATCAAAGAGCCCACAAAGCTGGGGTGCACAGGCCATGAGGACATGGGGCCACACCCTGTCTGGACCAGCAGATTTGCCTGAGTGAAGTCTTCTCATTTGTCCCTAAACCCAGTCATGAGTAAAAGTGACATGTGGGGGAAGGATGTCAGGACTTTCAGAGGAGAAAGAGGAAGAGAGAGTGGTGTGAATGTGGATTGCAGGCTGACTACAGGTCAGTAGTGGGGTGAGCATTCCCTGCAGTGTTGAATCTGTTGAAAAACACGTCCAGCTCATTGGCTTTGTCCTCGCTACTCCCAGCTCCTCTGCTGTTGGATGGCCTGAATCCACTGATTGTCTTCATGCCACTCCACACCTCTTTCATGCTGTTCTGCTGGAGTTTCCACTCCAGCTTTCTCTGATCTTGCCCTTCAATAACACCTGAACAATTCTCAGAATGAGTCTCAGTCATGACACAAAAGAAATGTATGTTCTTGGGACATGATCATCAAGCAATACAAATACAATACAAAGCAAAGCAAATACAAGGTAGAAAAATAACCTTATACAATATTTTTATAGAAGGTTTTTTTTATAATACTGAAATGATACAGAGAAGTATATATTTTGAGCTATCTTATTTCATTATATTAGTTTAACTTATAATTAATTGTATTATTATAAATATGTCTATTAGCTGAATGAAACTTTTGTTTTTTGATGAGGTCAAAATAATTGTTTTTAAATATTTTTAATGTGTCTATTAGTTAGTGTCTATTCACCCGATCACTGTTTATCCTCATGTTTGAACAGGTATTAAACCTTATCTTTAACATTTCTTGTAATTTTAGTAGATTACCTATAGGTGGCAGTATTCCCTATCAAATAAACCCAATACAGCTGCTCTTTAACCAATTATGGTTCAACACGTTATTCACTTATCATAATAATATAAATCTCCAGGTTGCTCATGGATGAACTTTTTTTCCTCTTCATTTATAGAATATTTAAATGTAGTTTGACATGTCAGGCCTAACAAGTACCAAAGAATATAAAGACCTCAATACAGTTCAGGCCATTACAATTTTGGTGATTTTTGAGAACTGTCTGTGTTAACTTTGAGGTTAATATTCAAAATACATATTCTGTAATCTGTGCAGATATTTTATGTAAATTCCTCATATGTAGTAAAAAAAACATACAAAAATACATTTTAAGGCAAATTTTTATTGTATATATTGTTGTTATTGAATATATGTTAGTCAATCTACTCATTTAACTGCATTATATGGAATATGGCACATTGCTATACAGACAGAGAAACACTGACATCCATGGCCTGTCTGACTGATGCCAGAGGATTTTATTCTGGTCTTTTTCCAATCATCATTTCTTAGACTATATGAGAAGGTATGAAGCAGTGGCTCTTTTTCAGGGTGCAGTGTGAGATCCTTGAAATACTGAGTGGGATTGTCTGCAGAAGAGGCCACCATCTCTTCATCTCTTTCTCCAACTCTACACTGCTCTTTTCTCCTGTCCAGTTTGCACTATTCATTCCTATCCCATCATCAGGCGCATCTGCTTTTTTTCTTCTTCTGATAGTGGAAAAGGGTGTAGGGAGAGAATTTGGGAGAGGTGATGTCACAAGGTGTGAAGGATGAGAAGAGTGGAAAAACTGAAGGGCCGGCGCAACAGTGTAGTACAGTAATAGCAATGGATAGGTGGGGAGGGAGAAACAAAGAGAGAAAGGGGAAAATGGGAGGGGGGGGGGGGGGGTGCTCTGGC
>VUQR01033976.1:0-18948 GCA_015108515.1 Hemichromis elongatus
CCTTGTATGCTGGACAACCAGCAAGCCCTGGTCACAAGACCTCAGGGACCTGTTGGGGCAATAAGGAATAAGAAGATCATTGATGTAGGTTGGAGCTACACCATGCAGGGCCCTATATGACAAGATTAGAATCTTAAACTGGACCCTGAACTTGACAGGGAGCCAATGCAGTTGAATCAGCGGGGGAGTGACATGGGAGTATTTGGGATATTTTGTCAGTAACCTAGCAGCAGCATTTTGAACACCCTGCAGTCTTTCCACAGGTGCATTACATAAGCAAGTAAACAAGGAATTGCAATAATCTAGCCGAGATAAAACAAAAGCATGAATAATCATTTCCAATTCCGAGCGTGACACAATGGGACTCAGCTTAGCGATATTTCTTAAATGATAAAAACAAGAGTGAACCAAAGATTTAACGTGAATGTCCAGCGTCAGAGCTGGGTCAAATGTACCTCCAAGGTTCCTAATGGAGGGTTTTATATATGAAGCAAGAGGGCCTAGATTTTTAACCACAAGGGGAACAGATTTCTCAGGAGCAAAGACAATGACTTCAGTTTTATCAGCATTTAGTTGAAGATAATTATCAGCCATCCAAGCTAATAATTGAATCTAAGCAGGAATGCAAGATTTGAAGCTTAGAAACGTCAGGTGGCCTAAAAGAGATATATAGCTGAATATCATCAGCATAACAATGGTACGAAATATCTGAAAAAGAGCTAAGAAGTATACAAATACAACAGAAACAGTAACGGTCCCAAGACAGAACCCTGTGGCACCCCATAGGCGAGAAAGGTGACAGAGGATCTGAACTTGGAGGTAGCCACAGAGAAAGCACATTCAGACAAATAGGATTTAAACCACTCCAATGCGGTACCCGATATACCCACCCAGTGGTTTAATCTATCTAACAAAATACGATGATCAACAGTGTCAAAAGCAGAAGTCAGGTCCAGCAACATCAAAACAGTGCACTCTCCAGCATCATAGTTCATCAAAATATCATTAGACACTCGCCTTACGAAAGCCAGATTGAAATTTATCAAGAATGTTACGTTCATCTAAAGGGGCTGTGAGTTGCTTGGCCACAACCTTTTCTAAAATCTTGGCAATAAAAGGCAATTTTGAGATGGGTCTGTAGCTGGAAAGCAAAGAAACATCAAGTTTGTTTGTGTTTTTTAAAGTGGGTGAATAACAGCACTTTTACAGTAAGCAGGGACCTGACCAAAGAGCAGAGATGTATTAACAATTGTAAGAACACTAGGACCAATAGGTTCAAAAACATTTTTAAACAAAGACCCTGATAGAATATCAAGAGGGCAAGAGGATGATTTCATTGAAGTAACCAGCTTCAACAACTCTGGTAAGGACACTGGTAAAAAGCTTTCTAAAATGACAGGCTTAAATAAAATCAGAGCTGACAAATGGTACCTAGAGGGAGAGATGTTGCTCCTTACATTGCTAACCTTTTCAACAAAGAAAGAAAGTTTTCACAGTCTTCATTCGAAGAGATTGGGACAGCAGCAGAAGCCGGAGCAACAATATCCCTTATAGTGTCAAATAAAACCTTAGGTTTACCTCTGGTCCTAGAGACTAGGTTTGAAAAATAAGCAGCCCTTGCATCACGAATTGAAGCGTTAAAAGAAGCTAAAAGGTCTTTCAGATGAAGAAGATGAACCTGTCAACAAGTCTTTCTCCACAATTGGTCAGCTTTACGATAGACACGCTTTAAACAGCGAATGCTGTTGTTTATCCAGGGAGAGGGTTTTGAAACAGGAGCTAGTCTAGTTTTAATAGGGCAAATATTATCTAAAATAGAAAGACAATAATTATTAAAGAGATTTGTTAATAAATCAATATCATTAGAAGCAGGCATTTAAAAGCGCGTGAACTAAAAACACGACGAACAGAAGAAGGAGGCAAATAAAAGACAGGATAAATATAATACAATGATGGTCTGAAATAAAAATATCCTCAGAACTAATACAGTAAATGGTTAAGCCAAAAGTGAAAACAAGGTCCAGAGTGTGTCCTTTGGTGTGAGTGGGGCCAGACACATGCTGCATGAAATGAAAGGAGTTGATGATGCTAAAAAAACATCTGGCAAAGAGGTCAGAGTCATCATCGACATGTATATTATAATCCCCAATTATTAACAATGTGGACAATTTCAAGATGGAAGATAAAAAGTCACTGAACTCCTTTAAAAATTGACTGTTAGGGCCAGGTGGACAATACACTACAGCACAGTAACACGGATCTTTAATTCCAATTTTAACCAGCTTGAAAAAAAGGACTAAATTCTTTCATCTGTAATAAAATGATTGGTGTGGCTGCTCTACCAGGTGTAACAATTAAGTTTAACATCCAGGCATCCATGAAAACAGAATTTATTAAATTTAACGGAGTTAGAAGTTAGCAGGAAGTTAGCTCGTTAAATATACAGTAATATATTGTGTTCTGACTGAGAGATTTCTGAAACCAATTAGGACATACAGCTCGGCTATCACTTCCAACATCTATGAAGACAGAAAACTAAACTGCAGTGACTTTTTTAGGGCTACTGAAGTTGGACTAGCCGGTATATAACGATGTGCTACGCGATCGCTAGTGACACAGCTATAAACAGTGAAGCTGGAGGATGAAGGAGGGGTTAAATATCTACTACTGTAATAATAAGTAACCGAATGGGGGAAAATGTGATTGTTGTGATTGTAAAAATGAATGAGCCTCCAACGTTACAATACAGGTTGTGGATATTAGGGGAAATATTGCAAATAAATAAACAAATAAAACAGAAAAATAAAAATTTGGGGGCTATTATTGGAATTTGTCTCAGTATGATCCACACACATGATAAATAAAGGGGAAATTATAACTGTGAGAACTGGCTGTTGTCAGTATACCCTTCCATTGTACCATTATTTTTTTTTACTGATCTTTAACTCTTTAAATTATAACTTTATTTAGTAGATAAAATAGAGGGGTTGTGTTTATTTTTTTAATCTCAACCTTGTAGTTTTTCAGTAAAATATGTAAAATTACATGCTTACAGCAGTCGAGAGTCTTGAAGCCAGAGTCATTTCCAAGTTTCCCTTCATGCCTAAAACAGCCGGGACCAGAATTAGGATCTCAGTGATTTCTTGGAACACCTCCCAGCTCTGCCAAAAAATGTATAGATAAAATACGTATTGCAAAGTATTAAAACAACAACAAAAAACAGTTTGAAACATTGCAGTGTTCACTTCATCACCTGAACAATATCGAGCAGCATCCCGGCAGAAACTGTTCCAAGCCCAGACAACAGAAATGGCACCACAATCTGCAAAACCATGGAGCAGATGGACTCTTCAGGCGCACCTGAGACATTTGCATCCTTTGGTTCGGGGGATCTGGTGAGCCCTGACCTGCCATAAAGCTGATTTGGGAGCAAAAAATCTGTCTCAGTGTACTCCTCTGGCTCATAATAGATATTTTCATTAGAAGTAAAATGCTGTGAGCTTCCAGAGAACTGGGATAAAGATGTGCTGGATCTGTTTTGTTGGCTTGGGCAAACAGAATCACGTTGTGTCAGTTTTGTATCCTGTGACTCTTGGACAACCATGGTGCAAACTTTGTCTCAGCGATATGTTGCTCCAGCTGCTCCGGTGCCAGTGATTACAAAATGTTGGCCTAAATAGGACATAGAAAAACTTATGTCATTGCCATGAAGATAATCAAGTGTGCAACTTTAATATAGAGATAGAGACAGGGTTTCTTGTACACGCCTGTTTCAGAATCATCTGATTGCAAGGATTGCTTGCATTATCATTCTTCATGCCTGTTTCACATCAGTATCACTGAGGCTGCATTGTCTTGGAGAGACAGTACTCTCTATTTGAAATTCCTAAGACATGACCAGGTACTAAACCACTGAGGTTGGCAGTTTATAAGACAGGAATTAGACTATGTCAGAATCCAATTTGTCCTTTTGTTTTATTCTTCTTCTTTTCAGTTAGGAATCTTAATATAAAAAATATACATTATCTTATAATGAGAAAAACACCTAACATATAATAACCAAGATAAACTTTTATTAAGATAACAGTTTAAGCAAGTTCTAATTAACAAACCCTTAAATTATCAAAAAAACATACAAATACTGTATTTAACTGTGATAAATCCAAATAAAAATCATTTTGTTATTACTGTTTAAGCTTATCAATAAGGACTCTTGTATTGCTGAACCCACCAGATGTACTTTTGTATCTGGTTTGAAGATTAAGATCAAAATGGTTAAATGGTTAAAAAAGGACTTTGGTGAGATTTTTGCACTGCTTTCTTTTCCTAGTGTTTTACCAGTATGTCTGTTAACCAACTTGCTTGATAATGAAACTTCTTTTTTTCTTTTTTTTTATTCTTATAGTCTAAGAAACTCCAGACTTTTTTTTTCCAAGTTAAAAAACAATGAAAACGTGCCTTACCTTTTTCTTACACCATAAGAGAACAACAGGAGGCATCTCTTCTGGCGCACAGCTGCTGAGCGTGACTCTTCCTTGTGGCTTCTGTTATTGTCTAAATGGTGTGTTCAATCTCTACTGTGGCTATATTCTAACAACCCACCACCACCCAGCCCACACACATACATATCTATCTGTCTGTCTAGCCTGACTGACTGTTCATAGACTCAGTTTCCCGTGAGCATTAGCGGCCTTTCGGAGAATCATGAGATCCATCATGGGATCGTGTAGCATTACTTTTTAGCAGGGCTGTGTTTGGATTCATTCTAGCACTATGGCGGTGGAAATCATCGCACCCGACTGGGAGTTTGACCGTTTTGACGATGGTTCACAAAGTAAGTGCTCAATTGAGCCCTGACATGCAAAGAAAGACTGTGGCAGGCTAAAGTTTGCCACTTTAGCATCCACCGCTAGCTCAAGTTGCTAGCTTGATGCTTTGCAGCTGGGCTTCGTATTAGTGAAAGAAACTGCACCCCGCTGTTTAATTCACAAAGTTTATGTTTCGTAAATGCCATCAAAATAAAATTAAGTATTTACCACCCCCAGAAGAATTCAAGCGGAAGCAGTAAATTAGTGGAACTAAGAGCTAGCTGTAGCTCAGTTAGCGAACGTAAATCTACACAATTTGTCATAAACAGCTGATCGATCTGACAGCTGGTTTTGACCGTGCAGTTAACGCCTTACTGTTACTCACATTTAATTTTGTTGTTTTTTTTCCCGTTAGTGTTATGTTTAACGGCGAGAAAACTGCTCAGTGCTTTGCTTTGTTTATCACCTTGACTTTCCCTCTCTGGCTCTCAAAAAATTTTTTTGCGATAACTTGAACGAATTACCTTTCTGTGCCATTAGTCAACTAAATGTATTGGGAAAGGTAGTTTGGTAACTCCTTGTAACTAACCATAGTGTAGATTTACTTATTTTAGGTTAAATTTAGAATGTATTTGGCAACTAAATCATGCATTAAGGCTTAAAGGACAGTTACAAGTGTCTCTTTCTTTAATGAAAATCTAGTAGTGTAAGTACGGCAATGTTGCTCACAAAATGTTGTAAACTTGCAATGGAAGGGCAGAAAAACAACCCCTCTTTTTCTGGTTAGTACCAGTAGTAATGTTGTTAAACCTTCCTCCCAACAGAGATACACACAGAGGTTCAACTGAAGAACTACAGTAAGTTTCTGGAGGAGTACACCTCTCAGCTAAAGGGTATTGAAGAGGCTCTAGATGACTCTATTGGAGATGTGTGGGACTTTACTCTGGACCCCATCGCCCTTAAGGTAAAACCCCCAAACATACTGGCTTGGTTGAAAAGACTGAGGTTATAGTATGTAGTATAGTTATACAACAATAACTTTCATAATTTCCTTCCTTATACGTTGTGTCCTTTCAGCTTCTTCCCTATGAGCAGTCATCCTTATTAGAATTAATTAAAACCGACAATAAGGTAAGTAAAGACAAACAAATCAGTGATTTTTAATTTTCGTATCCAGAGTTGTTCTTTAAAAAAAATGTTCGCTTTGGTTTTGTGCAGGTCCTGAACAAAGTTATTACGGTTTATGCTGCTCTCTGTAGTGAGGTCAAGAAGCTTAAATATGAGGTAAGTGTGGTCAAACAGTTCAGTTAGTTTGTGCATGGATTATGATTATATCATGTTTATATCGGCATATCTGCTTACCCTTGACTAAGGTGGAAGTAAAGCTATTACTTTCAGCAATTTTTAGTAGCTCTTTTTTTTACTTTGTTTTCTATAAGATATTAATTTACCCTGATTTTGTTACTTTTCAAGGCAGAAACCAAGTTCTACAATGGCCTATTGTACTATGGAGAAGGAGGTAATCTGGCAACTTTTACTGTTTCACGTTACTTTTACTCTAGGTTTTCCCTCTGTGGTACACAGTGCTTATTAAGATTTTAAAAAAAGACACATGTGAATATCTCTTACAGTGTCTGACACCAGTGTTGTGGAGGGGGAGTCCCAGATTCAGATGGGCAGATTCATCTCATTCCTACAGGTGGGTAGGAACTGATTTCTGCCATAAGCTTATTTACTGATGTCTGGAAGACAGAAACATTTATTTTCCTTTGTCCTTTCATAGGAACTGTCCTGCTTTGTGTCCAGATGTTACGAAGTAGTGGTCAGTATTGTTCATCAGCTGGCTGCACTCTACAACAGCAACAAGTACGAGCCATGAATACATGACCGTAATGTTACAGTCATTGCACTGTTCTAGTTGGATTGCAGAGAGGGGCTGTGTGCACTTCAAATCCAGGCAAAGCAACTGAATCTGAACACAATGAGAACAACAACCAGTAATAGCAATAAAATATAGGATATAATCACATTGGTTGTTAATGAAAGGGCCTCAGCTGCTCTGTAATGATAGTCTCATTGTATTCAGCCAGACTCTAGATAAGTGGTTGTGAATGGCCTGACATGGGTAAGCTGGAATGAATTTTTTTATAACAGAAGGGGCACCACAAACAATTTGCTAAAGCAAATGAAGCATGACCTGGTTCCCAGGCTGAATTTTGCTCTGTTATGACCAAACAAAATGTACTAAACTGTCTTTCTTCTAAAACAGGAGTGCAACAAAAATCATTGAGTCCTCTGGTGTCCATTTCCAGGTAGGGTTTAAAATTTTGTAAGACTTTTAATATTTGCAGGTGTTATTCAGTCGTTTATACCATGTCTGCCCTGCTTTTCGTTTGCAGATAGTTTACGAACACCTGGGAGAGTTGTTGGTTGTGCTGCTCACACTTGATGAGATTATGGAAAATCACAACACACTAAAAGACCACTGGAAAATGTATAAAAGGTAATTGCACAGTAGCTATGATGACATGTGACATATAGTGTAAAAGATGCAATTAAGCAGTTCCACATCTCTGGCCGGAAATTGTCACACTCAGACTGGAAAGCTATGGAAGGCTATAAAAGCACATATCTCTAGTGGGGATTTTTGTGTATGATTTGTAGTCTGAAAATATGTTTGTACGCATCAAGTTTATGCAAAAAAACTGTTTCCATACACGATGCTAAGGAGCAGGCAGGCCTCTCCAAAAACAACAACCTCCTTTCGTGTATGTGAGGCTTTTGTCATCACCTTCACTCTAGAATGATCGATAGTTAACAAGCTACAGTTTAAGGATAATTTGATTTGTTAAATAGAGCAGTGGTCCCCAACCCCTGGGCCAGGGACCGGTACAGATCCGCGAGTCGTTTGGTACCGGGTTGCGAGAGTTGAAGTTCGGGTGTGAAATTTATGGTTTTCTGAGTTTTTATCGTTAATATTCATTGTTTCTATCACTAAGTCAGTTTCCCAGTGTCTTTTCCCGCGTGTTATGAATACATTTTTTTTTTTTTGATACCGATACTGATTTTATTTTGTAGTATTTTTCCCTGACCTCTACACAAGTAAACGCATCCTTACAGTCATGAGATGTCTGAATAACGTTGTAAGGAACATTAAGATAAAAGTAGTAAATATCTCAATGCCATTAACAAGTTAAAGAACTTGACTGTCACACATGTCCTGTCAGAAAAGTCACTCTCAATAAACTACCGGTAGTCTTTTTTGTTTTCATTACCTTTGAAATTAATAATAATTTTATATTATATCAATCTCTTATATCTTTTTTTCGTTCTTCTCTTGGCTGCTTTGGTTAAAGGTTGCCACAAATGATCATCTGCCTCCATTTCATCCTATTCTCGTGAATCCTCTTCCCTCTCAGCCTTAATACTTTGTCTTTAGACTGCTCAGACTGAGTTCTCCCCTTTGATATACTAATTTCTAATCCTGCCCATCCAGGTCACTCCCACTGAAAATCTCAAGCTCTGCCTCTGTCTATGCCGCCATCTCCAAGACATACATTATAGTAGGTCTCACTAGCATCTTGCAATCCTTCCTGTTCACTCTTGCTTTTTTATCCCTTACACAGGTTACTGAAATCTGTACACCATAACCCTGGGAAATTTTCTATTCCTGAAGACAAGCTGAAACCTTTTGAGAAGCTCTTGCTCAAGCTGGAGGGGCAACTGCTGGATGGCATGATACTCCAGGTGACTTTACCTTCTGGCATTTATTATACTGATGTTATGTAGAGTTTGTTGTGAAGATAATATGATGAACATTATTCGTATAATGTGCAACAGGCCTGTGTCGAGCAAAGATTTGATGATCCTGGGGAGGGAGTAGCAGTTTCCAAAAACAGTGCCTTTGCTGAGGAGTTTGCCTTCAATATTCGCACCATATTTGCAAGTGTTGAATCCAAAATTGGTCGGTTGTTTCTTCTTCCACAATAAAATAGTTTCCTTTAAGTTGTTTCCTCAGAGTCAGACTGATTTGTCATTGTGTGTCTTTTTCAGGTGAACCTTCAGAAATTGACCAGAGAGACAAATATGCTGGCGTCTGTGGTCTCTTTGTGCTTCACTTTCACATTTTCAGGAGTGTTGACAAAAAGCTTTACAAGGCGCTGCTCGATGTCTGTAAAAAGGTGGATTTATGTTCTTGGTCTTTTTTATTACTTGTTCAGTGGGAGTCTTCCTTCATTGTTTTCTTTGATCTGGCTTGAGAGGTAACACTCTGCTCTTGTGTGTCCACATCTTTGCTTAGGTTCCAGCAGTCACTCTGGTTGCAAACATCATCTGGTTTCCCGACACTTTCCTCACCAATAAGGTTCCTGCCGCAGCTAAACTGATGGATAAAAAGAGTTTACAGGCAATCAGAGCACAGAGAGACACATACCTGCAACAAAGAGCGCAGACATTAACAAAGTGAGTAGAGCTGAATGTCAGCCACATTTATTACATATAAAAAGAAGCATCTGACATGTTGTTTGTGCTCAGGGATGTTCAGTCCTACTATCTGTTTGTAACTTCTTGGATGATGAAGATGGAGTCCATCTTGTACAAAGAACAAAAAAGTGAGAAGCTGCAAGAGGACCTTAACAGCAGGTGTAATGTGTTTGTACAGGTGAGTAGTGACTTTTTATTTTGTAGAAAGTCTGGATGCATGAAGGAGTTTTTATTCTCTCTCTAATTTTTTTTTACTCTTCGTGTCTTTATTGATTTGTCGTCTTCAGTTAGATAAATATACTTCCTGTTTCATTTCATAAAGTGGTGTGAAGCTTTACATTTATTTATGACCCGTCACTTAGCAAAGTGTTGTGTTTCCTTTTCAGGGTATTCTGTATGCTTACACCATTAGTACCATTATCAAGACGACCATGAACATGTACGTGTCGATGCAGCGACCCATGACCAAGACATCGGTCAAAGCTCTCTGTCGACTAGTTGAGTTACTCAAGGTTTGTGTGTGTGTTTGTGTGCACGCTTGTCTCTGTTTAAATACCTGTTTCATTAAGAATAATAATTAATGTCACGTGACTCTCTTCGCAGGCTGTGGAGCACACGTTTCACAGACGCTCTATGGTTATAGCTGACTCAGTGTCTCACATTAGTCAGCAGCTGCAGGCACAGGCGCTCAGCGCCATCAGCACTGCCAAGGTAAACGAAAAAAGCAATAAATCCTTTTAATATTGCCCGAGGTAACTGTTGTTGTAATTTGGCTCTATATAAATAAAATTTAAGATTTGAATTGATGATTACAGTTATGTTACTATTTCCACTAAGCTTTTCTTTCAAGATTGCTCAGAGCTAAATTTCATAAAAGGTTTTTTTTTAGAGATGAAGCTTGAGCAGATAGAAACCCATTAGATTTCAGGACAGATGTGGATTTATGTCTTTATTTAGGTTTAGGTGCTTAAAACTTCCATTGTAGAAGTTTTATGTAGCTTTCATCTCTTGGGTGAAGGATGGGTGGGCAGAAATGCCCTGATATAGCCTACTTAACTTTGTGATCTGTTCACTGTTACGGCATAGAAGGATGAAACTCCCAGAAAAACCAGTGCCAGGTGCTTCTTGGAACATAGGGGCCATGAGTTCGCTCCCTGCCCAGGAATTGCATAGCAACAGCGTTTGGGGGGGGATTCTGAATGATGTATCATTATTGTAGGGTCTTCCTTACAATATAAAGAGCCTTGAGGCAACTGTTGTTGTGATTTGGCGCTGTATAATTAACATTGAATTGAAGCATAAAAATGTCTTCTCTCCCTCAAGAAAAGGGTGATCTCTGACAAGAAGTACAGTGAGCAGCGGTTGGATGTGTTGTCCTCTTTGGTGCTGGCAGAAAATGCTCTAAGTGGTCCCAGCACAAAGGAGCGACGCCTTGTGGTGTCTCTGGCTCTGTGTGTCGGCACTCAGCTGGTATGTAAGGAGGAGACGTTATTTATATACCCCAATTTTTTCATTCTTCCTGTTTTTTATTTTTTCTTCATCGTGGTCCTAATTTCATTCCAGAAAACTTTCAAGGATGAGGATCTGCTTCTGCTGCAGCTTGTACTGAAAAAGCTGGATCTAATTAGTGAGCTAAGTGAAAGGTGGGACTTTTTCTTTTTCTCCCCTTCGTCATGCGTCACAGTGCAGAACACTGTTTGGGGAATGGATGGATCAACCAGCCTTAACTTGAAATTAAACACAATTGTAACCTCATCAAAATAAAATAAGAAGAACTAGAGCAGTTTGACAAAGTGGGTACAAAAATCACGTTTCAAAAATCGAAGTTGCTTTCTGTAATTAGAAGTGGTTGGATTACACATCAGCTTGTCAAGTTCTTTGCTGAAAAGAGTGTGAAAAAAGTGTAAGTGTCTCTACAATCAGCACGACATACTTGTAGAGGTCCAGTACTGTGTGTCACATTGTCGTTGTAAAGCTGAAAAAAAGGCTGGAGGGACAGAAGGATCCAAAATGCGCCATTTTGAACTCAGAAATGTCTCATTCCAGGAATCTAAAGCCAAAAATCACATCCATTCAGACACTGATTCAAATGTTCAGCACAACCACATGTTGGCAGGTGATGCACTGATTATTTGTTGAAGTTCACGGCCATCTGGTATCTCGGTGAAGTTTCCATTAGTTGGGTGTGGAAGAATTTGGCTCTGTTTGGACTAATGCAGTGTTATCTTTCACCTACCTTAAGATTATCCCTGCATGGTCAAATATTCAACAAAGTTTTCATTGTTCCTCAGGGTCAAGCTTCAGTGTGACTGCAGTTTCCTATACTGGCACCGAGCTGTGTTTCCCATCTATCTAGATGATGTATATGACAACGCCGTAGACGCAGCACGAATACATGTAAGCAGACACACCTGCGATGAACATGACACGGTGAAAGTGTTCCCTGTGTCAGAATGACCCTGGGAAAACAGCTTGCTCTTTCTCTGTTAATTTCTTAACTCATACTTTTTGAGTACACACATACCAGCAGAAAGTAAGAGTTGTAACCATACACAAGATAAAAATGTATGAGTAATGGGTTAAATATTGCTTTGGAAAGATCGCATACTTTGTGCCAGTGTGTGTATTTTTTGTCTTTATTTTAGTGAGGGTTTAAGTGTTACCTAATTTTTTGGCTGTTCTGCTGTTCTGTCCATCTGCATGGTGATTGGCTCGAGCAGTACATGTTCAGTGCACTAAGGGACAGTGTGCCGTCTATGATGCACTCCAAACACATGGAGTCATGTGACCAGCTGCTGGAGAGCTACGACAAGGAGATCATGGATGTGTTCAAGGAGGTGAGAGCGCTCTCTGAACATGCTTCTTTCGGTTTTTTTAAGCTTGTATTTGTTGTGATTCTTTCCTCCTTCCTGTGTTGCAGCACCTGCTCAACAAGCTGTGTAAGGAGATTGAGAAGGACCTGCGTCTCTCTGTTCACACGCACCTGAAGCTTGATGACAGGAACCCTTTTAAAGTTGGCATGAAGGATCTGGCCCACTTCTTCTCCCTAAAGCCCATTCGATTCTTCAATCGTTTCATTCACATCAAAGGTGCAAAAGAACTTTTATACGTCTGTGCACTCATACCATGTTTCCTCCTGTTTTTTACTTTTAGTTTTAGGCCATGGGAAAACCTTAATGTTTTTTGTGGGTGGTGAAACTTTAAACAATATATTTTTAGTCACCTGTACGGTTATTTGTGAAGGCGTCTGTTATTTTCAGTCACTGCAGTAATTTGATCTCCAAAGGTTGATTCTGTTCATCTGGACGTGACGTTTTCAGTGGGAGAAACGTTTCGTCACTCATCCAAGTGACTTCTTCAGTCTTCTAGCAGTCAGCTGAGACTGAAGAAGTCACTTGCCCTCTGAAGGGTGCTGCCATTGCTATCTGGTGACTTGGTCCCAAGTTATAGTAAATATAATGTTTTATGAGATTTTATTTTTAATGTCCCACAGCCTATGTGACCCACTACCTGGATAAAACGTTCTACAACCTAACGACTGTCGCTCTGCATGACTGGGCCACCTACAGTGAGATGAGAAACCTTGCTACACAGCGCTATGGGCTCACAATGACAGAGGCTCATCTGCCCAGCCAGACACTAGAGCAGGTCTGTTTGGTTACACCTCCCTCATCATGAGCAGAGGTGGAGTTTTACATAGACAAATTAACTAAATCCTCCCTGTGTTCTCACCAGGGTTTGGATGTTTTGGAGATCATGAGGAACATTCATGTTTTTGTCTCACGATACCTTTACAACCTCAACAACCAGGTAAGAGTCCATATTGATTTTTTTTTCCCATTGAATCACAAAGTGTTGCTGTCTCTGCAGTTAGAATTGTTTTTGTGACAGATCTTCATTGAGAAGGCAAGCAACAACAAGCACTTGAACACCATCAACATCCGTCACATCGCCAACTCCATCCGAACACACGGTACAGGAATCATGAACACCACTGTGAGTTTCCAGCAGCAAACAACAACATGTGTTTTGACATTCTCACATGCGGATGTGAGGCCTGTTTTATATCTCCCCTATTCTTCCGTCAGGTGAATTTCACCTACCAGTTTCTGCAAAAGAAGTTTTACATCTTCAGTCAGTTTATGTATGACGAACACATCAAGTCGAGACTCATCAAAGACATACGTTTCTTTCGAGAAACAAAGGACCAGTCTGATCAGAAGGTGAAGTGTTCTCCGTCTTTCCATTTTCAGTCATTTTAAGTGAATAGGAATTTGGCAGAGGTGGAAAAGCCGGGCGCTAGGGATTAAAGTGAAGTAGGGCTGTCGTTGTTCAGGCTAAGCTCTCACGGTACCAGATGTCTTGTCTTGTTGTTACAGTACCCATTTGAGCGGGCAGAGAAGTTTAACCGTGGCATCAGGAAACTGGGCATCACTCCTGATGGACAGAGCTACCTAGACCAGTTCAGACAGCTGATCAGCCAGATCGGTGAGGATGCTTTTATTGGTTTCTGGTATTAAACATTAAACTGCAGTTCCATGCAAAGATAACATCATTTCACACTGTTCTTTCAGGTAACGCCATGGGCTATGTACGTATGATCCGTTCTGGAGGCCTTCATTGTTGCAGCAGTGCAATCAGGTATAATAAAAGTCATCTGAGTGAAAGTTTATATGGCTTCAGTTAGAAGGAATTACTGGTATATTGTGTAAACATGAGGTTAAATGTGATATTACATCAGAAACATTTTTGTCTTGCTATTGGAAATATTTTCTTTTTCGTTATTGCTTCAGATTTGTCCCAGATCTGGAGGATATAGTCAACTTTGAGGAGCTGGTGAAAGAAGAGGGACTGTCAGAGGAGACCCAAAAAGCTGCTAGGTGAGTTATCTGCAAAATGTCAGTCTCCACTCATTTAAAGTACTGCGTGTATTCTGTGAGGAGACACAAATCCCTTTATGGTTGCCCCAGGTAGGGCAACCAGCATCAAAACTGCCAAATCAAATATGCGGAGCTAAACGTTGTGGCGACCCCTTGTTAATAACGGAGCAGCCAAAAGTAGCTGCTGCTTCGTGTGTGTCGGTGTTTGCAGAGCAGGCCCTTATTTTGGATGGATGATGGATCAATGAATTTTTAAATCATCAGTCAGCTTCAGAGTGTAATCTAACAATCCTGCACCCAGCATTTAATGTTGTTTCTGTTTTTGTACCAGCAGGGGGCACCACAGCTAGAAAAAAGATCACTAAAGTGCTTCCCACATTGTTTTCAGGTTATCATTTAAATTGTAAAGGAAAAGTGAAAGTTCTAAAGAAAAAGTTTGATGTTGATAAATTATAACTCTGAATTATAGTAAAAGAGAGTATGATATTTAGTAATGGGGAAAAAAATGTAAAGGAAATAAATCATATATTGTTGTGGAAATTTTAAATAATAACCCGCAACGCCCCGAGTGTGCATGATTTGAAGTGGTTTAATAAACACATTACAATGTGGACAGAAACATCCCTGCCAAACATCAGGGTGATCTCTGCCGATGGCCGCCGCCCTCACATCTTATATACACACGCAGACAAAGACATTCCACAACTCTTACATGTTGGCCCCTCTCACGGGGGGGGCGGCTATATCTCCTCCCTCACAGAGAGAACCATGACCTTGTTTTCTGCTTACCGTCACCTAGAGATTTACATCCCTGAAGGAGTCTCACTATCTGTTTAATGACCGATGACAATGACAATCCCACTGTGTGTTTATGTGTGATTCAGCATAACAAGAAGAATTTAGACACAACGTAGTCCTATATGCATAAGCAACCGAAATTTATATGCACAGATAAAAATGTACAGAGATATGTACACAAAGGTGGGGGATGTATGAATGCTTCTGGTCAAATATACACTGTACAAACAAGCTGCAAATGAGTAGCAGCAATTAAAAACATATGATATGCCAATTAAACCCATCATGAGTAAGAGAGAGAGAGAGATTTAGAGACATAGATATTATTTACCGTAAATTATATTGGGAAAAACAAGGACTTTTAAAAATATTGCTGTGTTATATAAAAGTTATGGAAGTGAAGTGAATTGAAATGAACACATGCTGTATTTTTCCCATATAGTTTCATATATTATCTACTGTGTTGGTAATAAGTTAAAGTTTCTCCCTGCACTTTTCCAACAAATGTATTACTTCCGTTTAATTTCTTCTTTGCCGTCATTTATTTGCTTTCTATTATGATTATTATGATTCACAGCATCCTGGACTCTGTTTTGGGAGATCTGACCAGCAACTCTGCCGAGGGGACGGAGTACTTCAAGATGCTGGTGGCCGTGTTTGCACCGGAGTTTCGCAGTGCAAAGAACATGCACCTGAGGAACTTCTACATGATTGTACCACCGCTGGTCAGTGCTGATGCTGTTTTGTTACTTGTTCTCCCGACTTGAAGTCAGTTTGTGCTTGCTTACATTTATTGCAACAAATCTGACTCCTAGACGGTGAATTTTGTGGAGCACTCCATCAGCTGCAAAGAGAAACTCAACAAGAAGAACAAATCTGGAGCTGCTTTTACAGACGACGGCTTTGCAATGGGTGAGCAGACAAACCTGATAATGCACACAGACATCATTGATCCTTTCTTCTGTACTGGCCTTTGACGTACTCTCCTCTTTTTCCTGTCCCTTCTCTGCCTCTTTAACTCTCAGGTGTGGCGTACATTCTGAAGCTACTGGACCAGTACCTGGAGTTTGACTCTTTGCACTGGTTCCAGTCTGTCAGAGACAAGTACAAGAAAGAGATGAATGCAGTGGTGAAAGAGCAGAGCGTTCAGTCTGCCAATCAGGATGAAAAGTTGCTGCAAACCATGAATCTCACCCAGAAGAGGCTGGATGTGTATCTCCAGGTGTGTTTTTTATGTCAGACTGAATTTCAACAAGTTTATCTGTTGGTGGCGTGGTTGTGAGAATGCACCGAGATGTGTCTCCTAACTGTTTTTTTCTTTCCATTTCAGGAGTTTGAGCTTCTCTACTTCTCTTTAAGCAGTGCCCGCATTTTCTTCAGAGCTGACAAGACAGCAGCTGAGGAAACTCAGGAGAAGAAAGATAAAGGTTAGCAGTTTGTGGGGTTATTAATAAAGTTTTTTAATTATGCAAAAGCACCAGCACACTCCCCCTGTCATGTATGCTTTCTGTAGATAATTTTTCAAGAGATAGAAAGATTAATGTTGTCATTTTTTCCAACAGAAAATGCTGCCAAAGCTGGAAGCTCTGCAGATAGTTCCACCCCCACCGACCCTGCCTCGAAGTGAGCCTCGCTGTCAGACCACTGTCACGTACTGGATTGGAGAGCTGAAGAGGAGAGCTCAGCAGCAGGCTGCGTTCATTTGTGCAGTTCAGGGATTTAAAAAAAAAACAACAACAACAACTGGAAAATGTAGGAAACGGTTGAAAGACAATGACTTTAAAACGCTTCGTGTTCCGTCACAGCACAGTCGTCTCCATTAGACGAAGAATCTGTACTTAAAGTGCTAAATAATCAGTATATCATCCCTGCATCTAATAACTCTTTTTGACTTAGTAGCATTTGCAAATGCAGCAGCGTTTTGGAAAGACGAGCCGGCTTTACGAATTTAATGTAAAAGCGCATCTTTTGATACTTTTATTCAGTGTGGATGGACGTGTTTTTACTACTGTACCATCAGTCACGAATTAGTTTGGATCTTTGTTTCAAATTAACTGGTGTGCTGCCTCTTTGTTGGTGTCCACTGTACTTATTGTGATTCTTTATAGGCCTTTAATGGAAACTTTCGAATGAAGACTCTTGTGAATGTTTTCAATGTATAATTTCACATTCATGTGCCATAACTGTGTACCTGTCTGGGTCTGTTTTATACATTGTATGTTAGGGTGTGTATGTGCCTTTCTAAACTGTGGATACTTGTTTTGATAACATAATTTGGAAATAATTCACCCGATGCAAAAGATACAGTGCCAACATTAAATTATTTTTTACTGCTGCTCTGAAGGTGTATCATTACATTTTTGGTTTCCAGTTTTGTATCTTAAGCATGTGTAATTACATTCCATGAATTAACTTCAGGAATAAAAAATAAACCTTGAATTTTCAGCAGAATTGAATGTCTCATTTTGGAGTCTGTATTAAAATGCGTGAAAAGTTTGCCCAATGTTTGCTGTGGATGATTTTGCTAAACTGTCTTTCTTACAAATTTGAATTAATTTCCTCTGTTGCGCTGTATAGTATTAACAAATCAGAGGTCAATCATTTTAATAAGACACTCAATAAACAAGACACGGTTCAGGAAAGCCTTTTTCTGCTTTAATACAAAGAAATTAAGATTTTAAATTCAGAAAATACAAGATTGGTCTGTGTTTTTTTTTTTCTTTTTTCCCTTTCCTCTTGTCTCTTCTGTTTCCTATGAAATGCTGCTGCCCACCACTGTTCCATCAGCTTTAAATGAAATGCATCCTTTTGGTTCTGTTTCAGGGGATGATAATTATGATATCCAGGTTATTTAAACTTTTGGTGGTGGGGCTTAAATTCAGGCCTTTCCTTACGTGACATTTTTGTATTTTTTAGTTTGATGCAAGTGCCCAGTGTCATGTGACACCCTGTCCAGCAGATCGAGAAAATTCCTGTCGCATCCACATATGGCATCCATGCTTACCTCATAAAAACGAGGTACAAGTCAGGGCAAAATTTCTTCCAAAATAAATGTCATATATATATATATATATATGTATATATATACACACACATACATATATATATAGCAATCATATATACACATTCGTACATACATATACTATTTTATGTGATGCAAAGAACAAAAAATGTACACATTTCTTACAAAATTGTAACAAAGACTGGAAAGAGTTCTGTTTGCTCTGAAGCAAAGTCGTGTAGATGTTCAGCCTCTGAGGATTTCTCCACCAAAGTAGTCTCTTACATTTGTGCCCATGTTTGGGCAGCACAGACGTCGCAGAGAGAGACAAAGAAACTGTATGTGACAGAAAAGGTTTGGTGGTGCAAAAACAGGGTGGAAGATAAATGTAAATTGAAAGGAGAGGGGCGCAAAAAGGGTAAGATGTAAAGATGTGGAAGAATTGCATGAACTCCCTGCCTCAAATAAACAAAAAAATAGAATAACAATAGAAAAGAGGGGGAGAAATTACCAGGGAGTGTTCATATAAAAAAAAGCACAAACAAATTTTGTGTTCTTTTATTACTAAATATAGTGCAACAATAAACATTGCATTTCTTTCACCCTTTAACTTGCTTCCTAGGATGTCAACGTTTCATTTCCCCGTCTTTAATTCAGTTAACACTTGGTGTAAATACAAAGAATAACCTTTGTTCTGTCACTGCCCTGTGGCACAAGGTCAGTCCTCCTTTCAGAGAAAAAACAGGTTTCCGATTCAGAGACGTAAACATAACACAGACCCTGCTCAAAACAAGAGAGGAGAAAAAGAAAAAAAAAACAAAACAGGAGGAACACGAAGAATAAAAACAAAACATTCGTTGGTGTTTTGGGGCAGCTTGTAAATTTGAAAATGCAGGGCAGTTTTAATGGTGGTGATGACCCCTACAGTCAAAGAGCCAAATCCTCGAGGAATAAAAAAAAAAAAAAAACAACCAGACGT
>VUQR01033995.1:0-20847 GCA_015108515.1 Hemichromis elongatus
GCTACTACAAAGCACATTGTGTACAGTCTATCCTACGTGCTGCACAATGACATTTAATATTTACTATCTAATATATAATGTTAGCCAGTCAATTGTTAAACAAAAAGAAAAAAAAGAGGTTGTTTATATTATGTTGCTTTTTCTTGTTTGTTTTCTCTTCTTTTTTTTCTCTCTCTCTCTCAACAGGTGATCCAGGGGATTTTTTCTCTTCTCTCGCTCCTCCTTTTCTTACTATCTCTTTCCCCCCTCTGCTCTTCTTCCTCTCCTTCTCTTTCTTTCTCCCTGTCCTATCCCATTTCTGTCCCGCCTGTAACAACAGAAAATAAAATAAAACAAATGCATATTTATAATAAAGGTCAATCAAATGGATCAATATGGTGAGCCCATGATGATCCACTTGGTAAAGTAAAACCGCTAGGCATCTTTTTTGGCCTTCAGACAACAATTCTGATGGTTAAAGAGCCAGACGGGACAGGCGGGGAAAAAAAAAAAAAAAAGTTTTACGAAATGTAATTTACAATTCATTTACACCCCCCACCCTTCCCCCATTGCTTCTGTTGTGTTATTGTTCAATTTTATGATGTAGGTATAAGCTTTATTTTTTTTCCTTTGATTTGTAGTTTATAAGCAACTATTTATCATTTATCAGTAGAAACTGACGTTACATAACTAAGTAGCACTGAGAACATTTGATAGGATAAATCTTTTTCTATAATTTTAGTATCATTTTTCAACATGTTTCAAAATTAATTTTCTGTTTATACAACAGCATGCAGTTACAGTTTGAGTTATATTAACTTATAAGTCATGAATAGACACATTTACTGATCATAAACTGATATAGAGGGACTTGACCTTCTTTATCTTAATAAGGAACGTTTTTAACAATCCTTGGAGAAAGTCCTCCCTGTCCTGCGGGGACTGCTACAGTTCCTGGACCCCCATTTTGGGGTCTATTTCAGCATCTACCTAAGTTTAGGTATTCTTTAACAACTTTGTAAGTGCACTGTGAGTGATTGAGCATGCTGTTGTGGCATCAGTAATCAATATTTTTTAACTCTAACCCTCCACAAATACATCAGCTATTTGATCAACAGTTCATTTCACTATATTTCCACCATATTTTAATGGAGTATGATGAAATGAATTGACAGCCAGGCCTATGCCTTATGAAGCTCATATGCAAGAAATAAAATATAAACACAGTTTTGACTTTCTTACCTTTACTTAGCACAATATGTTTGTCTTTCACACACAACATAGGAAATAAAAAAAACAAAGAAAATGAAATAGGGACATGGGGAATTTGAAGATCCCACAGTGTGAAAGAAGAACTACACTGACACATGGCACGCAGCTAGTGTGATATTGGGTGGATAGCCCTACAAATGTCACGGCCTGGAGGTTCAGGACGCTGATCTATGAGGTGCCGTAAGGGACATTATTACTGAAACGCTCTCACACACATTACTGAAATTTTATCTCTCACACACACAACTGAAACGCTCTCACCCACACTACTGAAACGCTCTCACACACAACTGAAACGCTCTCACAAACACAACTGAAACGCTCTCACACACACAACTGAAACGCTCTCACACACACTACTGAAAACCAAGACATTTCAGTAGAACAGGAAGGCGTTTCAGTAAAACAGGAAGGCGTTTCAGTTGTGTGTGTGAGAGCGTTTCAGTAATAACGTCCCTTACGACACCTCATACTGATCAGCCATTCTCTCTGTCTCTCTCTCTCTTCTCCTCTACCCCTCCTCTCCTCTGTCACCGGGGCGTTACTCATTGCGGGTTCACGCCCTCGGTCCACGCCTCCACCCGAGTGCTCACACCTGCAGCTCATCTGCCTTCCAGCATTTAAGCCTGAGAGGACTGCTGGTCTATGCTGGATTGTTGCCTACTACTCGTTAGTACTGCCTAGTCTAAGCTCTGCCAGAATCGTGTACGTTGTGCGTTACGCCTCACCCCGACCTCCTGGATCCTTCCCTGAGTGAATCGTGTTCGTGAGTGTGGATCGTGCAGGAGTGGTGACCCGTGAGTGTGGAGTGAGCGGTGAGCGTGGATAGAGGAACGAGTGGCAGCAGCGTAAATTGGAACCAGAAGCAATCGTTATGATACATTTTCATATCATAATTCTGAAAGGCAACTGTCACAGTGTTTGTTGTACCGTATCTACTGTAAGCAGTGTATCTTCAGCGTAACTACAGCCAAGTGGTTTGTCATTTCTAGTGTTTTTCTCTTACTATTGTTATTCACAACCTGTGTTTTATTCTTTATGTATATGTTCTAATTGAGTTCTCTAAAGTTTTATAGTTTGGTACTTGAGTTTAGTTCTTGTACCTTTAGTCCGGGTTATGTTTTTCTTCTTGTTATCGTTCATAATTCTATAAAAGTGCTTCCCTCTGTCAAGCTAGTTCTTGTTTTTTTTGTAATCATGAATCTTTAGTGTCTTGTATTTAGCTTTACTTCTGCCCCTGGCTGATTGTCCTTATTGATAACATCTGTGTCTAGTTATGCTCTTTTGCCCACCCCCTAATAGCCCTCATGTTTATAAAAGTCTTCTCTTTACTGCAGACTTTGGTGGACTGTCTGTTCTGTTGTTATCCCTGTGTGGGACATGCCTGTTTAAGGTAGAAAGAGTCAAGTGATAGCTGATTTGCAGAAGGCAATATGCAAATTGTACTTTTCAGAGCAAGCAAGTAAATTCAAAAAGAGTGGCACCAAAATCTGCTCAATGACTTCTACAGTGACTGAGTTTTCAGTTCAATATCCCAAGTATTATCCATGTTATGTTATCGTGAAAAACACATTACCACTTTCTTTCATTCCTGATGAAGACCATCAGTAGATCCAATTAAATTTCGTAAAGTAATTCTACAAACTTTCCTCGTTGTCTAATCTAATCATTAAGGCTAAATGGCAACAGTGAGCTCACAGGGGCAATACAATACTAAATACTGTTTTTGTCAGGTCCTGGGTCTTGGGACCCAGCGCTCATGTATTTATGTTTATTTTTTCGTGTAGAGTTTTAGTTGTTTTCTCTCGTTTTTCCTCAGTCTCCTTGTATGTGTTTATGTTGATTCGCACTCCCGGATGTTTTGAGTTGCTGACGGATTGCGACCCGGAAGTGTTCATGTGCTGGAAGCTGCCACTGTCGCTACCCGATCCGTACCGAAAACCCGATCTGTACCACGCATGCGCAAATCCTACATCACTTCCTCTCTTTGATAACATTGCAACAGTTAATATATTTGAATGACACGGTTAGTGCCTAGTTAGCTCCTAGCATTTCTCAACAGCTCTGCCTCCTTTTTGACTGCCCGGGAAATTTAAACAATGGATACCTCCGTATACAAATTCATGCTTTTCTCCTCAACAGAGAGCTTCCCCTGATTGAACAACAGTAAACAATGTACAATGTAAAATAAGAAGAATGGCGCCTAATTACAGACTTAATAATACAGACTTAGTCACATGAAGATTCATCAGCCAGATTAGGGGTTTACTGACAATTGACAGTGATAGCGGATATCATTATCACAATTCCAATAAATCCTCTCCACACAGACAAGCAAACACACTCAGTCATCACTAAATCACATTTAACACACATAAACAAACACGATTTGTAATGACGCTTGTTCAGTTTACAGTACGGCTCATTCACTCAGTCAGCAAGTGGCGGTGTAAACTGCCATTAAACGAAACAGAAGAAGACAATATCTGCACATGCGCGCTACAGATTGGGTAGATCTGTACGGTCTGACTTTGCACAGTAGAGATTGGGGAGTCCTGATCCATAACTATCTTTTTTTTTTAGTTTTTGTCTACATTATATTGAAATGTTTCCTTATTACAAACATTTTAAGAGATACTTAATATTGTTAACATCTTAACAGATACTCTTACGTGTTACTATTGTAAAATGCTTTGAGCGGAAGTAGATGCCTTTCGCACATGCGTATGGATCGGGTTTCCGGTACAGATCCAGTAGTAACAGTCACACCCGTCAGCCATCACCAGCTGCAGCTGTTGGCCTTGTTTAGAGCGCCTTATTTAAGAGTGTGGCTGAGCTCCAGTCAGCGCTGGATCCTTGAGCCAGACCTGTTAAGTAAAGCTGTGGACTTAAATGTGTGAAAAGAGTGAAAGACCTCGCTAATGTGGATTTCCTGCTGAGCTGTGTGTGTTTGTGTGTCGGGAGCGGAGCGGAGCGTCTAATCACAGAGAGAAGTCACGGGTTGGAATTGGGGTTTTGAAGTTGTCATCTTTCACTTTCATGAATATTTGCACTGTGTAGGATTCACAGAGAAATCGCCACAGGAGCCACAGTGCTGAAATCTGGATATTATTGTGCTTTCTCACTCACCGGAAATAAATTCACCATTTATCTTAAGAGTCCTGCATTTGATTCCTATTCTTCCCTGCCACTGCAGTCCATGACCAAGCTAATCGGGGTCATAAAGGGCCCAGCTTGGTTTGGTAGGTTCAGATGAGCCGATATTAGCCAGATGATAAACACGGGACTCCAATTTCCACTTGCAGCTTCAGGTCTCAGATGATGGCTGACTGCGGCTTACCTAGCTGTCATGGTGCACAGCTGCAACCTCTCTTGGAAATCCCTCAACTGAAGTGTTTGTCAGTGTCTCTCTCTCTTTAGCTTTGCCCCCCAAAAAAACATGTTTATTAAATGCACATGTATTGTTTAATCATATGCAAGCCAAAGTGTTGACAGATACTGTACTCGCTGAGTAGCGTATGTGCTTGTCAGGGTAAACAAACAGTAGGGAAAAAAAGTGACCAGGAGAGAGACAGAATAAATGCTCCATCGTAATTATCACAGAGAGCCCCAGATAAACATCACTCTCTGCCTGTCTCTCTGCTTGCGTATATATGTATTCCTACAGCTGCCTCCCCTGCCAGTGATTTTCAGCTCGGGTTTAGCCCCTCTCATTTCTGGCTGGGGCCTTTGAACAGGAGAGCGTGGCATTGTGGAAGGAGGGTGGATGCTAAGCCCCGCGCCCCCATGTGTTTATCTGCCTCTCCCAGCTGGGCTCCTCAGGGAACAAGAGATAGAGAGGAGGGGAGCGAGAGAGGAGGGGAGAGAGGGAAAGCAAAAAGGGAGAGACAGATACAAAGAGAAGAAGAAAGAAAAGCCAGGGCGCAGGAATGAAACCCGCCTGCGATGCAAACAAAGCCTTTAAACATCTCTGCGTTTGCCGCCTTCTCCTCTACCCGACACTGGTACTGAAAAGCACTAATGTGAATATTTTAATTTGCATTCGAATCAGTGTAAGACATATTTGCACTTCAAATAAGCATGAAAAAATGCCACTGTGATATTATCTACAGATTTAAATGAGCGGTTGTGGATAAGAGTGCTAGGGTTTTGTCTGAGAGTGTAGCTCGAGCGGTGTTGAGGGCTTGAGATGTGAGCGAGCGCTGTGAAGGAGCGGCGGCTGGCTGAGGATTATGAAACTGATACACTGGCTTCAGGCTTGACCACCAGCAATTCGACCTACTGGACACACTCTCCGTTGTGAAGATAGCAGCAAAAACATAAACCAAAAGTGCAATGAAATCAATGGTGGGGAATATTTTAAAGAATGGTATCTGTGGATGCAAATGAAAAAAATAAGGAGAATTACATGAGAAAATGGAGGAGCTGCTTCAACACAAGGACCTGATAAGAGCTGCAGAGGACGTGACACTGAGGTGACACTGAGCGGGGGAGGTGAGGATCGGAAAAATGAGCTGAAATACGTGATTGCTGATGAGCTGCACTTGACATTTTCGCAAACCTCGGCGCAGATGCAACACATATAGTTATACACAATCCACCTGCACCATTCAAGTCATGGGTGCAGTATAAAGTGGCTGCCTCAGGAGGAGGAAAAATGTCTCAAATGTTCACCCCGCTCCCTGCCTGACTGAGGAAAAAATCTAGGACACTCTTTATGAATCCCAAAGAAAAAGAGAAAGAAGAAAGAGAGTAAGAAATACCGAAAAAGGGTATCATATCTCTAATATTTGTTATCTATGCTGATGAAAAAAAATACAGTGGAGTTTGGGTTCAAAGTTGGAACAGTTTGGTATGTGTTGAGAGAGTACAGTGAAAAAGTCTTAAGCGACCGCTCATTTCTTTAAATTTTGCTTTCAAGCAGCCAGACCTTTATTATTTTTAAAGTAGTCTTGAGCTTTTTCAACTTATTTTTAGTCCAGTGTTGTACCTGACCATTTATAAAGGAATGCTTTTTTTCTCCTTTGTAAAGTCACTTAAAAATTAAGAAAACTGGACCACTGGAAGATAAGAAGTGGGAGGCCTAAAAAAAAACCCCAACCCATCTACAACCAAAGAACAATATGAAAGCTGTGTCCTTAAGAAAAAGGAAATCGTCCAGTAAACACCTGTCAGAACCTGAAAATTGCACCTGGCCCTCCATTTACAGAAATAGTTGAAGGGTGGCTGTAAAAATGAGAGAAATCAGGAAATGTTTTTTGGTTCAGATCATTGTAACGATGTACAGAAAAAGCAAGGAGAAAGATACAACAGTGAGTGTCTACAGCCATCTGTAAAACACGGTGGAGGCTGCATTGCAGCCAGTGATGTTGGAAATCTTATCAAAATTGATGGAATTATGAAGCCTGAAGTCCAGTTTTAATCCAACATGATACACCTTCTAGAAAGCATGTGATTTTCAATGAAATTGAACACTTTCCATCATGGATAAGCATCTCCAGAGGTCAGACCTCAACATTACTGAAGTGTTAGATCATGTTGACAGATCACCAAACAAAAGGCTGTCAATATCCAAAGAAGAGCTTTGAATGTCCTTTGAGAACCCTGCAGAACTATTCCTGAAGACTACTTTAACAAATGAGAAGAAATCTCGACCAAGAGATTTCAGGCTGAATTGAAGAGCAAAGGTGGTCAGACCAAATATTGACTTTCCCACTACTTAGAACTTTTGCCTTATGTAGTATTTCTGTGTGGGTCTATTCATATTTCAATAAATTACTACCTATTTCTCATTTTCCTAGAAAAAATGTAAAGAACGTGACGGGTGGCTCAAGACCTTTTCACCATATTGTATTTTTTATTTCAATCATAGAAATTTAAATGGGACAAATATAACAATATCGAATTAAATTTAAAATTTATATAATAAATACTTCTCGCAAATAATTTCAAATGCTTGTCTTTAAGTCACACCAAAGTTAACCCTTATCCATGTAAACACAACTGCATGTGCAAATAAAGAGCCATCTGTTGCTTAGGCGACAAATTTACTTGAAAGGTTTTCTCAATGGCGTAAGCTCCAATAGCTAGTCAAACTACAGATAGTTCAGCTAGCTAGTATTATCGCTAGTTCAGCTATTGTAGGTAATGGTTTTTCCTTTAAATATAGTTGGAAAAATATACTGGATCAAAGACCATCTGAAGAGATGGCAGCAAAAATGTTTTGGATCTCAGAGCTGAAACACCAAATACATTGTGTAACCTGTCCCAGAAAATCAGGAAGTCTCCAAATCTATACACAGATTTGACTTTCTCATCTGTTTTCTATGCTTGTGTATTTATACAGTATTCCCAGTTATTTAGAACTCCATGTCTGCATGTGCATGGCTCCAAATGCGACTCCAAATTAGCATAATCGCTCCATGCACATGTGTGTCAGAGTGGTTGCCTAGATGGGTCTAGATGTGAGCATGCAATGTGTATGTATGTTAACACGGAGTAAAAATATCTCACTCTCTCCAGTCAGGCAGAAGCATTGGTTACTGTCTACGCACACACCAACACAAACACACACACACTTTCACTTGCTCTCAGTACTGCAGCCTGCCAGTGTGCAACATGAGCAATTTTATGGCAGCTAGTTAAGTACAAAACAAAATTACAAAGATGTAACAGAAAAAGAAGGAAACGGACAGACACATATTTAAACTTTTACACAACACTTGATGACTATCACTCACAATGACATACCAGTGCAAAAATGTAATGTAAATCGAGTTTTGTGAATTATTTGTTTTTAATTTGCAACAAAGGATCCCTCTCTGATGTGTGACTTGAGCACATCACAAACATAAATGAGAGTTAATGGTTTTTGCCTCCACTGACTTTTTTCTACCTATGGAAACACATGCGGTTATACTTCATTTATGGTAACTTTGACCACTGCATTACAACCCCCCACCCCACCCCCACTTCTTCACTTAGTAAAGATCAAGTCACACTAAGTAGCAAAGACTGCAAGCTCTCAGTGAATCACTGCCTGATCTTCAATAGCAGCACCACAGAACAAAATCAGTAGCTCATTTAGCAGTGGCTAATCCCCTCCTGCACAGGGAGTGCTTTGTGCCAACCACAACCCAGATTCATCTTTCTTTTTATCTCTCTCCTCTCCTGCTCTGTAAGCTTGACTGACCACAAGAAAGTGTCAATTTATTTTTTTTTAACAGTGTCTCTTCTTGGTGTTCTTCATGTCCCTCCATGGCCACTCAGTCAAGTGATCAACTGGAACCTGGTGGTGTGTCCTAGGGTGACACTTAGTGTCCCTTTGAAGATGGGATTGCCTAATGAAAATGTATAATTAACCCACAGTTTGATTCTGTCTTTAAATATTACGGTAGCCCTATATGATTAAAATTAATAGGACCAGGGATTATGACCTTATGGAACTGACTTCTTCAAAGTATCCAGTTATAATACAAGGCAAAAGATGTTTTCAATGGCACATTGAAAAGCTTGTTGAGGCAAATAAGGGTCATAACACCAATCAGTATCAGTTGTTATGAAACTGATTGGAAAACAGCTAATATTAGCCTGCTGATACAGTTGGTGAGTCTCTAGAAATGCAAGCTCAGCTTCAGTCTAAATTTATGAAACAAACAGCGTTTAGAATTTTGTCTAAGTGCATGCAGCAGTGGACTTCAGGTTGCACATGATCAAAAGATGGCCAGAAGATTCAGCCTGGTATGATAACAACCTACAAATGTAGGTTACAGGTGAAGATCAGTGCTACAAAAGATGGTGTCCACACAGGTATCAGTAGAACAGAGGAAGAAGACATTCAGAATTAGGTATAGGTCATTATTTTATGGTTTTGCATACTGCACTGTATCCAAGAACGCTGGAACTCTAAGTAAAACATTAATTAAAGTAGACACTCAGAAGTCTTAAGCTAATATATTTGATTAAAAATTAGACAATAAATCAAAAACCTGTAAATATCATATTTTTTTTTCAATTATATGCTAATTTTGGATTCTGGAAACAGCTTTAAAATGCCAAGAAAATTTTCAAAAAGGGAAGCAATACTAAGAAAAAAACCTTGGTTGTACACAACTACTTTGTTTATTGTCATGAGGTCAGAGCATCCCAGAGAGGCTAAAGTTAGCCTATATAATTCAAAGTGACTTTGTGACATTTGTATTTGTATACATATTGTCTTAGCACCTGTGATCTTACATGCACTGTGTGTGTTGGTGGGAGTGCTGTTTGAACAGGCATGGCTGGCTACAGGAGAAGACAGGTTAACCTTTTCCTGTCTGAGTCACAGAGGGCAGGCCACCACCAAAGGGTTAAAGTGTACAGCGATCCAGCTCTGACATGATGGGTCAGAAAAGACCACGTCACATCGAGAAGCTCCCCAAATCTTACAACCCAATGAGCTTTAATTAACATCACATCATATTTGCAATTTCTTTCAGGTATAATCCTGTTGTACCTTAACAAAACCATGGTCTTAAGTTATGGAATGCTTTCCATCAAGTCTTGCTCCGCCCCTTTTCCACCTCTTGCCTCATTAATGACTGGACTGGAGCAGCTGCACCTAAGGTAACTCAGAAAACATAAATTAAATCATACATAACAGTGTAGACTAAAATGTGCGCACTTCTTTTAGAATACAGTGTCATGTGGGTATGTGAATTAATTCTAAACCAAAACCAGTTATTATCCTGTAAATTAATTCCTATGTGGATGCAATGTTATTTATAAGCCTCGACACTAATATGGTGGATATTACCACTGTGTGGCTGTAAATGCAGCCATCACACTGCCTCACAGCCTCAAAGGTTGGGATAATGTGGTCAGAGAGCACAGCCTGTAATATGTTTTAGTGGCGACACACAGCTAGCTCATCACACACAGACTCTCAAATTTAGCCAAACACAGCAAAAAAGGAAGGACGGTGGTGCTATTCAGCACTACAGGGGAACCACACAAAGTAGACCTAACTCTATGAAGTCTAAGACATCATCAGTTTGTTATAATTGTTCTCCTAAGCCTTGACAATCAGGGAACAAAGAAAATTCTAAACCTGCCTGTATGAAAAACTATTGAGATCTAGTCTAAAAATTTAGGGTTAGGGTTACCACTTATGATGGCTTTAACCAAAATAAATCCAAATCAATCCAAACAGCCAGTTCTTCTAGCAGCACTGCTAGTCAGCTATTTATTAAGCTTACTTCTCAAAGAGGCAGACCTCCAAATTAAAAAACATACACACAAAATGTGTTGCAAAAATAACCCGGTGGCCTACCTTACAAAACTAAAACTGTAATTAAACTAAATTACAAGCATGGTGATTAGCTCTGTGTTGGTACTTGTTTTTATACAGTATTACTTACAGTGTGATCTTCTGTAAAAATCTTACTTAGTTTTAATCTAGTTTTATCTACTTTTTTTGCCATGGTGCTTATTCTTAATTGTATTTCTTCAAAATATCACAAAACTCATTTAAACACACCAAACCACAAACATGATAGTGTTCCACCCTTAAGCAGTGTGTTTAGTTCTGAACAAAATATGTTGAAAAAGAACAAATGGTGAGCTTTCTTGATTGGAGAAGCAGTCAGCTAGTTAGTTCTATGGAGGAGGTATGTGTAAGTCCACTTAAACTGAAATGGACTGATTCTTATACAGCACTTTCCTACTCTCCTGGAGTACTCAAAGGGCTCTACACAACATGCCACATTCACCTGATCACTTTCTTCTAAGTTTTTAGTGCTTCCTACCTAACATTGATACACAGTCATACTCCAATGGATGCATCAGAGAGAAGCTTGGGGTAAGTATCTTGCCCAGGGATACTTGGTATGCAGACTGGAGGAGCCAAAAATCAAACCACTAACCTTCCGGTCAGTGGATGGCCTGCACTACCTCCTGAGCTACAGCCACCCAAACAAATGAACCAAGACATATAATAAAACCACAAATATGGTAAATATTACTGATGAGGTTTTCACAGCTATAAAGGTTTTTGTATGTTGACTGTGAAATTGCTACATTTTTTTAACAAATTGCAAATGATAGTGACAGTGCAACTGCCAGATTGACTTCCATGTCAAGTAAAGATGATAATGGAATAAATGCATTACTATTTGCTAACTAGAGGTAAACAGTACTAAATTCTGCCATTTCCCAAAACATACTGGAATTTTAATGTGATTATAAGCAGTTTCTTGACAACCTGAATGAGTAAACTCTGGTAAGAGAAAGTTGAAACCTTTTCAGACTCTAGGGTGACAGTCACTGGGACAACAGACAACTCTGCAGAAGAGAGTACAAAGATACACGAGACTGTTAAAGCCATTGTGAACTCTCAATGTGGCACATTAAACAACATGTTGTATTGATTGTGATGCGAGTGCTATGTGTTTAGCTAGCTAAATGCCACAAAGACTAATGCAGCAGTGGCATTTAGTGCTCTCTGGTTAGTGTTAATGCTCAGGATGTGGCAACAGCAATTAGCTCACAATAGGTCAGACATGATACACAATAGGATGATTTTAATTTCAAGTACATTGAAATAATAAACAAAATGACATCTGGTGCCCTAAACTACAGAAATCAAAGACACTGGGACTGTTAGCATGCAGCATTTGGAGTTCACGGGGGGAAGTTCAACTTAAATGAAATTGAATGACTAAACGGGGAATTACAGAATAATCAAGACCTCATGACTCTAGCTTCACATGCACACAGACAATGGCACTAATTTCTACTTGATTAATATTCTATATTTGCAGTGAGGCCTTAAAATGTTACAACCCAGTTTTTAGCAGCTTACCAGAATTTTCCAGCCATGTCTGCATTCTAAAAATGGCTCTTCGACTCTCGTGCGCACCTCTGAAATGGTGGTTGTGCAATAAAAATGTCCCCTTATCTTTCCTGTGTGCATAAATCCACCCTTCTCTAATCCAAGCCGTATAACCCAAATAGAGCATGGCTGTGGTGAGACAGGAAGGATAACTGTTAGGGAAAATGTAAGGGGGAAAAAAAGTGGTTCAGAATCTCATTACAGGAAAAGAATCAAGTGAAGTAAAAACATAAAATTAAGTAGCAGGGAAACATGACTGTGTAGAAAGTGGATGCTCTGAAACTAATTTACAGGAAAGGGATATTTTTTGGATGGCATAATAAATTTAGGATTTCATTCAAATCAGAGTTTATTTCTTTAGCACATTTAAAACAATGTTAGTCGACCAAAGGGCCTTACCTGCTACACAAAGTATACATTATACATAGCAGTCACTAAAAATGGTAAAAATGGATGGTGGGCATATGGACTTGAACAGATGAATTTAATGACACAAGAAATGAAAACTTCAGTTTTTACTAATCGCCTCAGATCCCCTTTCTCTGACCACCGACTCCACTTTGGACACTCTCCCCTGCAGAACAAAACCTGACTGCAATACAATGCTTATAGTTCCTATCACAGCTGTCATCAGCTCATACATCAGAAATCTCACTTACCAACACTGTATCTGTTTTCTTTAGGTTAAAAATCTGCCAACCATACCTTTGGTTGTAATTTTTTGGAGCGGCCTACATTATAGAGCCACACTATCCAAACTTTTTAACCAATGTTGCTGTTATGCATCTTGTAAAAAAACGAATGACGTTGGGTTCCTAAGGCTGAACTGAGGTCATATACGCCAACTGTCTAAGCCTTAATGTAGTGCCGTAATGGGGACATGAAGCAGTGACCATTGTGTGCATGACAAGGGGGACTGCAGTGATGACATGCTACTGCTTGTGACCTTTAGGGTGAAAAGGCAGACACCCCCAAATGTTTTCTATTGGGGGCTGTACTCCAAGTTAGTACTGGTAATAAATCATAAGTAAACGTCTAATGAGAGAAGTCCAAATCTAAAAGAGGGAGAGCAGGACCTGTTGTAATGTTAATTTAGTTGTCCCAGGTCTCTGACCTCAACAATATCTTGTATAAAACACACACGGTGAAGAAGGAATAGCATTTAACTGTCAAAATAAAGTTAAAAAGTATGTTTAAGTAGAGTTGCAGACATCCTTATAGCTGATGATAAATAGATAGCTCATACACATACAGTAAAGCGAAGACACAATAAAACTTAAAGTCAATCATTTTAGAGCTTGCCTTTTTTGCCTTACCTAAAGCAAACTTTGGCTATGTTATCTCAATCCTTAAATACTCTTGTTGCATGTTTTATCAATCCAAGTGAATGGCAGGGAAATCCTTGGCAGGGAATATTCCAAATGTGAATAATAATAGCATTTAGCAAGAGTTTCTCAAGAGCGATATGCTCAGCTCTCCACTGTTTGCACTCATGTCTGCTGCATTGCTTCACTCATCACTGTGCATGATCTATTCTGGTGGTTGTCCGGGAGACTCCATTCTACATATAAATCTCCTGGAAAACACCCTTAAATAGCAGACAGTTTTTAAAGTTTTTGATGGGCAGGATTTGGCAAACCTTCTTGCCAAACAGTTCTCTGTGGATTTATTGAGTTTCTTCTTGTAAACTTAGATTAGGTAAATCCAAGTGCTTACACAAGAAGAGAATGGGTGGCAAGAAGTAAAGAGGAACTTTAATAGACTTTGGCAAAAGTCATCAAATCTGCTGTGACCAGCACAAGTTCACAAAGGCAATTCACAAATTGTAAGAGTGATATAAAAGACGGCAATTGAATAAAAAATCAGGAAAAACAAACTGTGGGACGACAGACTGAATACACAAAGCTGAGCTCAATCAGAAAACAGTGAGGTTGTAAAACAATGAGAGCAGGAAGAGAAAACCCAGTCAAAACCACACCAGAAAGATGCCTTCACCTGGAATACACACACATAGGAGAGGAGGGAAGGAGGATGTAAGGAAAAAACACACGTTAAACAATTAAAAAAAAATTGGAACATGAGAAAAAGAAAACTAAGGAGAATCCAGACTATGGTACATAATGGCAAGAATGACACCATCAGACCAGAGGTCTTTTGAAGGCCTTGTCATCTGTTAAAGTAGTCGTTATTTTTCTGGTTGCTAAAGATAGCTTTTCATGACTTGCTGCAATGATTTCTCTTATCATACATGACATTAATTTTAGACCAAATAAGTTACAGGAGCACTTCTGTGTTACTTTTGTACTTTTTCTGACTTTTTGACACTTTGACTGCAAAGCATCAACATCACAAGCAGTGTTGGAATCGTTACTTTAAAAAAGTAACGCATTACACATTATGCATTACTTTTCTTGTAAGTGATGCAATATATTATACAATTAAACTAATTTGAAAGTAATTTTTTACACTACTTGTTAGATTACTTTCTGATTATGCCATAAAATGACTCATAAAACAGATAACTACTGACAGTAGGCTTGAGAGTGTGGCCTATTGCTAATGTAAACCTATATCCGTATCCTAAAGAGGACACATATTAAATTTTTCTTTTATTGTTTATGAATGAACATAAAGCAAAGATAGAAAGCAGCCTCAAGGGACTTCAAAGCCATCGCCCGAGTGATTCTACTTTAGAAACACAAACAGGTAGAAAATAGAGGCTGCAAATCTGACTCCTCATTACTGTTTTTGTTACCTGTCTCTGGCTGCTGAACTGGGGTCAGCATACGCTCAGCTTTAACATCAGTCCGGGTTCTTGGCTTGCTTTGTGTTAGCATGCTGTCTGTGCGGGTGTTTGCGAAGAGCTTTAGCTTTGTTAGCAATCTATTTGCTCTGTCCTGGATGCAGTTTGCACTTTACCATTGCCCTAGTACTTTTGTGCAATAAAAATAAACATGATGTTCACATATTCACTGCAGACTGCTCCAATATTTTCCTCCTCAGGCACACAAAATTAAATTAGCTGAGTACAGTACAACAGCCCAGGAAGAAAAAAATTGTGTTTGTGCGATGTGTATTCTTTCAATTTTCCTAGTGTGGAGATAACAAAAGAACTGTTGTAATGCAAGTACTGATATTACTGTGTCTGTGTTACTAAAAAATATAATCTGATTGCAGTAATGCCTTACACCCTATACTAATTACTGGGTTTCTTCAGATATATTTCATATTCAAAGTATATAGTCCAGTGCATTTCAGTTTTGCACATTGGTTTCTTTTGGATCTGTACTCTTTTGTGCTGAATAGGAAAACTCATTTTTTAGCTGTCAAAGCATTAAAGTAATGCTGATGGCTGAAAAGGCAGGAATGGTATTTTTCCCAGTTAGTCTTTGGGACATAGAATAACATTAGCTGTATTTCATTTGCAGTGAAATCCTCGAGTGATCTCCCTCACACACAGAGAAGCAAACATGCTGGTTTTGCACAGTCGATTTAGCTCTTTTCAGAACTGAGGTCAAATGACAAAATGCTGAAGAGTGACAGCTGACAGCATTGGAAGCCTGCTACAGACTATTGGCTGTATTTTTTATTTTTGAATATTTCACACCAACTGCATCCAGCCTTTTGGTAGCCTGCATAGCAAATAAATGTAAAGCAAAATCCAATAACCAGATAATTAGATCCAAACATATCCATTGTCCAAAAGCAAATTATGCACGCTGCTCTCAGTTCGAGTGCTAACTAGGCAAGACAAGCTGAGCTTCATTTTCATCAACGCCCTATTTTCTCTTTGAGTCATCAGGTTTGGACATTATTCTTGGAGAGTTGCTATGATGCAAGTATTCTGTTAGCTCCAGATAAAACAAAGACTTTGGCCTGTTCCCTGTCCTAACTCCCATCTCTCGGTGTCTTAAACTGGAGGCCCTCTATTGCTGATTCTATCCTGTTCAGCCTGTCCTCTCCTTCTTCTCCCTTTGGTTTCTTGGCATACTGTCTGCCACATGAGGTCCTGGCCTGGGAGGCCACAGGTTGTAGTAATGAAACTGCTTTCACTAAACTGCCTTCTCAAGACAGACGCATGTATCAGGTTTCATGCTAAGGTCCATTAAGCAGGTGACTCATCAGAACTACTGTGAATGTTTAGTTTTTCTTCTGTTCATAGCCACAGAATATGAGGACTGGGCTACAAGACAGGAAGCTGAACTCCACTGCTTTGCTGTGTGTGTTGCTAAGCTGACATTATCAATAGCAAATAGAATTATAATCAGGCACCAGAATTTTTCGTTGTCAATGTATTGTACAGTTGTAGCACTTTTTTTTTTAAATTTTTTTACTATAATTAAACACTCTAAGCTATTTTTACCATAACTGTCATTCACCCAACAACACACACACATACATATCCATACAACCGCCTTGAGTGTATGGAGAACATTTTTTTAAATCACCTGCAATAAAACTTAGTGAGACACTAATCAGGACCATGGTTTACAGCTATCTGTAAAACTTTGACTGTTCCCGAGAACACAGTGGTTTGTTTTTGTGAATGCAGTAAACTCTGAAATAGTGCTGGGTATCGTCGCTGATTTCTAGAATCGATTCAATTCTGATTCACAAGGTCCCGAATTGATTCGATCCATGATTTGATTCGATTTGATTTGTTTGAATTTGTTTTGCATCAGAGAGTCAGAAATATTATAATTCTGATCACTTATCAGTACATATCCTTATTTTTATATTTATAAAAAGAAAGCTGACACTTGCGAGACTTTATCAAAGGTGTAAGCATCACAGCAGATATCTTTTTGTCATAGTAGCTGAGGATAAAACACAGAAAAACATGAAGGAGATTTTCCTGGCCTGTCTTTTTATAGCAGGGAACCCTAAAAATATTCGTCAATATAACAAAAACTGAAGAAAACCATGAATCAACATATGAACATTACCTGATGCTGCTGAAGTGAAACAGAGCAAAGCCAATTGGAAACTGTTCTTGAAGTACAATGAGAGAGAGAGAGCTGTGCATGACGTATGATTTTATCGAGGTGGAGCCTAAACAAGTAAGAGAGAATTCATGACGATGTTTATGTAAAGCGTAGTTTGGATCTTCTTTTGTTGTTGATGAAACCTGCAGCTTCAGAGTGTAGTGAAAAAAAAGACAAACACAACGCGGACCCGCCGATGCATAAAAATAAGTGAGCGGTCGGCTTTAAGCTCCGACGGCGTGTCTGCGTACGTGCCGTCGGGTGAGAAAGCATCAGGTCCGCGCTTTGTGTTTACGTCTTTGTGCAGAATAAGTGTACCTGCTCTCATTTACTGTTTTAGTTTTTGTGGTGGTTGTCGATTTTGTGAGGTTTAACCTGAGATTCTGGCATTTCAGGCAAAATACTTTTATATTTAAAAATCGATTCAGGATTTTAATTAATCAATATGGGGTTATTCAAGCTAGAGTTGATTTTAATTAGAAACTCTATTATGAAAACCCACCCCTACTCTGAAACCACCAGGAGTCTTTATATAGTAGCTATTTTAACCATCAAAGACTTTATAAAGGGAGGTAACCAAGAACCCATAGAGCATCAGAAATCAGAAACACCTGATTACCTGAGATGGTCCAGTCTGCTGAAACGGTGATCATCTCAGGAGTAATTCATCAATCAGGCCTTTATGTTCAAGTGGCCAACTGGACACAACTGCTGACTAAGTGGCATAGCTTAAGTTTAGATGCTTCCCATCCAATCTGATGGCACTTTGACTGACAGAATGTGCTTGGAAGCCTATAAAAAAGTCCAAATGTTTAGTTTTTAAAGAGTTACCCAGAAAGAGTTGGTGCTCCATTAGTGCTTTTGTAAAAGACAGACTCTAAATGAATCCATTCAACATTGAATCTAAAGCACAGCACTGAATAATAATAAAAATACTAAAACGCTTTGAGTGCATTAACAAAATGCTCCCAAAATAAAGCAGAAAAGCCTCTTCTCACCCTCACTCTGCTGCTGTACATGTCAAGAGGCAATGTCGACACAAACCATTCAGCGATAAATTGTGATCAAAAGACAAAGCAAGGCAGTGGGAGCATAACTCATGCTCGGTGGGATCACACATGTGGTGATCTTCTATAACTCTAGCAGGGCTTCTGCTCACTGTTGCCAGTAACTGTCACAGTGGCTTAAGGTTTTGGCTGAGCGGTCCAGCAAGCAGCTCGGAGCAGGAACATCCTGGAGAGAACAAAGACTTTCAACATGAGCTTCAGCCTAATGGGCTGAGAGTCAAGACTGTGGCTTGAGAGTTGCTAGTTTGAGTCCGTGCTGGGAAAATTTGTGTGGGGAAAGTGACGAAGTGACATAACGTGACCTTGAGTATCTCTAAACTGGATAAATGAAAGTTGACAAATGGACAAAGCAACATCTGTTATTAATTGGAACTTCAAAACATTTTCTGTTGAAAGAAAGTCAAATCAGTGAATAAACTAAAATAAACATTACACTTAGCTTATTGAGGAAAATGACTCTCTTCTACAATCTCCCAGTACAATATTGTTAAAGCCAGAGCAATTAATCCTACCTATACATGTAGTCTAGTACAATGTAGCATAAATCCATGAAAGCAGTGTAGTTGACTGTTAGCATAAGTGCAAAATTTGGTATCATGAGCAACTTTTGGCAGTGCGTGGGATAAAGGCACGGCTGCTGGAAAGTGTACTTTGTAAATGTAATTTTTAAAACTAGTCGCCACAAAGAAAGTCAAATTACATCCACTGCTCTATTTCACTGTTTTAAAATCTAAGAAGTAAAAATTGATCAAAGAGAAGTTTAAACAGTTAAAGTTTTATTTGTGTAGTTCACGGTTCAGGAAACACTCATATTTCTTCCTTGCTTAAAAAATATATTTTTGCGCTCATCCTACAGCAGTATATATTTAAGGTAAAGTATGTGTTTGCACTATTAGGCCTATCTATGGCCGCAGATCTGATAGTTCTACCTGTGAATCTGTATGGAACAGTCCAACTCTCTCTTGTGCAAAAAGCATGTCCAAAACTTTTATGCTCATTCCCAGCTCTATATTTTTTAACGTTGAACACAACTACTACACCTTTGCAGCTTAATGCTATAGGATGCCCTCTCTTTAAACTAAGAGTAGAAAAAAAACTATGCTTGAGGTTATTGTTCATTGAAAGTATTTGCAACCACGCCAAACCGAGTTCTGAGCATTTTTAACATTTCAAAAGATAGACATATAGAAAATAGGAAAACACATAGTAATATATCCACTTCAACTAATAGAAAATTATAGAGGATTTTTTGTATACATTCATCTTTCAATAAGATACTTTTCACAGAATGATTCCTCTTGCGGATTGAGCAAAAGTCCAGCATGCAGAAGAAAGAAATGGTTACAGTTACACTCTCTCAAGGCCTACTGTGCACCTATCCAAACAGCATCAGTGGATCTAGTTCAAGTTCACAGGATGACCTCAGTTATTCCTTTCCAAATCAAGCTTATTGATATCAGAGCCAGAACCAAATCAAAGAGGAACATGATGACTATGAACAGCAGGGGTGAGGATTCAGCCTTAATGTCTTCAAGATCCCACGAAGTGAAACAGAAATAGAAATGCAGTACCAAAAGGAGACAGATGGGCTGATGTATTAGGTTGATATCACCATCTTAATAGTACCTGAGTCTGTGGCTGAGTCAGTGCTGTGCATCCTGACCACACTAAAAAACAAAACAAAAAAAAAAAAAACAGAAACTTGCAATATTTTATGACTCTTTGGCTCTAAAGCAACCTCTACCATTCATACTGTGACCACCCATGTTAAGTGATGTGCTAAAATATATCTTAAAACCATCAACAACCTCTAGGGCTGAAAAATAAAAATTAAGCTAATACCAACGTACCACAAAACTGCAGTTTGTATAATGGCCACTTGAGGCTGATTCAAAGTAAGTAAAGACAGTATAAAACATGGACGCAGCTTCTGGGTAAACACTTCCCTTAGAAATCTATGGACTCTGTGGCTAAATTTGGATCATTGTGAATAAAAAAAAAAAACCTCCTTAAGTTGGATTTGTAACACTTACTTATAAAATATTTTAAAATTGAGGATTATTTGTGATTTGAAGCTACACTTGCTTTAGCTAACAAATCAGACACCACTCTCGTCATCGCATCCGCATTTTTGCAACCCAGATAAAAACGGCAGAAACATCTTGAGGATTAAACAAAGGACTTCACAAACCAACTTTAGCATGACAATAGCGATGTCAGTCTTTTCAATCCAGTCTGGCCAACGATATCTTCAATCTTAAATGTGATCAACCTATCTCTAATAATGGGCTATGTACCACAGGCCTTCAAGCTGGCAGTAGTTAAACCTTTACTTAAAAAGCCGTCTCTAGACCCAGCTGTCTTAGCTAATTATAGGCCGATCTCCAACCTTCCTTTCATTTCAAAAATCCTTGAAAGAGTAGTTGTCAAACAGCTAACAGATCATCTGCAGAGGAATAGCTTATTTGAAGAGTTTCAGTCAGGTTTCAGAGCTCATCACAGCACAGAAACAGCTTTAGTGAAGGTTACCAATGATCTTCTTATGGCCTCTGACAGTGGACTCATCTCTGTGCTTGTCCTGCTAGACCTCAGTGCAGCGTTCGATACTGTTGACCATAATATTCTATTAGAGCGATTAGAGCATGCTGTAGGTATTACAGGTACTGCGCTACAG
>VUQR01034004.1:0-11102 GCA_015108515.1 Hemichromis elongatus
CTACATCTCCGATCTGCTACAGCCCTATGTCCCCAAGGTCTTTGAGGTCATCTGATCAGGGCTTACTTGCTATAAAAAATACTAAGAGGAGGACTAAGGGAGATAGAGCTTTTGCCACTGTGGCCCCTAGATTGTGGAACTCTCACCCTCTAACATTGAGAACTGCGGACTCAGTGGCTGTTTTTAAAAAAACAACTCAAAACTCACCTTTTTAAAACTGCTTTTGGTTAAATTTTTGCCTGTTTTATATTTTCTTTTTAAATCTTTTTATGACTTGTAATCTTATGTGCAGCACTTTGTGATTCTGTTTTGAAAGGTGCTATATAAATAAAAAATTTTTTTTATCTATTTATTTATTCATTGCCTGTTTTTGTCACTCTCAACATCAGTCGTTTCCTGCATTTTGGGTCCTTTTTCCATCACACCTCACGGCTCTCCCCAGCAGCCGTGACAATATGTACTGATTGGAGTAGCTCATCGGGCTACAGTAGATCAGTGTAAAGACCTACTGTAGCCTATTTGCTTTAAAAAAGTGTTTCACATTTCTTATGGTTATGCTGAAACTCTAAACATTTTCTTTTCTTTTCAAATAAACTGAAGATTTGATTCAATAGGTGAGAAATTCTTCTCTTGGCTTCAAGAACGCTTAACATAATATTAATATTCATGAAATATTTTTATAAACCTTGGCATTGTTTGTTTATTACACTATAGTAATGAAGATAATGTTAGATTTAAGTGAGCTTGAGTTACCCAAATGCAGACTCTAAGAAACAGGCAGGTTATTAACAAAAACAAACCTTTTAAGGAGTTTGATGTAGAGTCGATAAAGTCCACATATTAACTTCACAAGACTGAAGAAGTCGCTTGGATTAATGATGAAGCACTTCTCCCACTGAAAACAAAATTTCCAGATGAACACAATCAGCTTTCTGGGTGAATCCATGAGGGGAAATCAAATTATGTATCCAGGCATAATTAAACTCCAGGAAATGTTGAATGAGAGCAGCACCAAGGGAAAACTGAAGCCAACATTTAGCTATATTGCAAGGTGATGAATATAGCTAGGCAGTGTTGCTTGGTAGAGGATGACTTTGGGAAAAAAAAGGAAAAGGAAAGAAGTGAAGGTGAAGCCAAGGATTAGATGGTTCAGGTTGAATAAGGAAGGACGCTGTGCAGAACTGAGGCTCTGCCAAGAAGGTGTTCAGCATATCCTCTGGACAGATGAAAGAGGACAAGGGGACTTTCAATGGAAGCATTCCAAGGAAGAGATTAGCAAACACAAGGTGGGATAAGACAGGAGTACTGTAAGGCTAAGCATACAACAAGAAAAGTGTGTGCCTATAACAACTTAAAACATGTTTCCTCTGTCCTTAGGTGCTCCCTCTGATCTTCTTTTGTAAAAGCCCTCTCAGACTGTGCTGCCCTCTAGAGATGAAAACTACACAGGCGCTTGAGTTTTGAACTCTTAAGACCAAACTTTGTGTAGTAATCTGCTCTACTGGGCACTTCTTCTTCTTCCATATTAAGATAAGAAATACTTTACCTTTTGTAGATTAAAGATTAGTTAAAAAATACAATATAATAACAAACATATAACAATTTGAATTAAATAAGTGATATATAGCTCAGTAAAGTAATATAAAGCATGACATGCACAACCCGTCACAGGGTATAAGACACGGTACACCCTCGACAGGCTGTTGGTCTGACACAGAGAGAAAGACTCTCACAAAAAATTTAGAATCACAAAATTACCTAACAAGCATGTCACGCCTGTGGGAGGAAGTCCGAGTGCCCAGAGAGAACCCACCTAGGCGCTGGAGAACGTGCAAAGTTCACACAGGAAGATCACATCACCCACCTTCTTGCTGTGAGATGACAGTGCTAACCACTGAGTCTTAGCCATTATAGTTTTCAAGATTATCAGTGAAGTTTCTTTGATGACCTCCTCTTCTCATGACAGCTTCACAAGTGTTCGGTTTGTTGTCAATCACAGAGGCAGTGACGGTCTACGTCACCAGCTCCGCTATGCAGATTGTCTGCACGACAGTCGCTTTATGTTTCGCATGCGTGTGCCTATGATCAAAGGAAGAAAAATCCCTGAATGTTCTTACTGTGAGGAAACAGTGTCAGCAACGTTAGGATACACAAAGTGAAAAGGCAAAAAGGCAAACCACAAACACCTGTACATCTGCCAGCAGCTGATTTCATAGTCTTGTCTCTCTGCCACATTACCTATTACACATCTGTGTATATGTGTATATCAAACATGTTGTTACATGCCATTAGATGAGTCTATGAATTTGGTTGCTGATCAGAAGGAAATGCTCCATCATATCTCAGTTGACAGTAAAAATGAAGCAGACGGTGCTGTTTGAGCAGGGCATTCATTCATTTTTCAGCTGCTTTCTTAGCCCTGGGCTCTGTGACAAGAAGCACTGAACTAATCAACGCAAGAGCAAACAATCATAGGGCATGAAAAAATGTTGTCTATAAAAAAGTGGCTGCGGTTTACTTGCCAGCTCCAACTGGCAGCTGGAGAGTTAGGCCTTGAAGTCACGCAATGCGCTACGGCAGAGCAGGGGTTTCCTAAGAGAACGAAATTTAGGCTGAGAAAAAGAGAGAGCTGGAGTGTGAAACTCACTGGCAGAAGAGTTGTCCAAGCAAGGGTTGCAAAGAGGGGGCTGGAGAAGGAACAGACAGATCTACAGGTGAGGGAGAAGATAAATGAGTTCTAAGACACCAGGCAAACAAGAAACAGAATATCATACTGTAGCCTGAAGCATATGCACTGACAGATAGCATTCTGTGATCTGGCACAGTGGTGGGTGGGCACACACACACGCACACACACACACCTACACACACACACACACACACCTACACACACACACACACACACCAGACTGGACTGGAGATGAAACAATAGTAAACCCAGCACGGGACGGACAGCCGGACAGAACCGAGGCCAAGCACGTTACCTGGCTGACACAACAATTTAGTGATTAACGACTTGGTGCTCCAACCAGATTTAATCCTCTGATGAGCTGCAGCTGAATCAATCAGCAGATTGCAAACAGGTGAATGACTCGCTGAGAGGAGTAACCAGGTGGGAGGAAAGGGAAGCGCACACATATACATACTGACAGAGAGAAAAACAGGGGCATGTGGAACAACACTAGCAGTTGCTGACACATATTCACACAGTGAGCTATATTTAAAGGGTGGCTGGGAGGGTGACAAGTGATCTTCCCTGCACCTGCAGATTTTTACAGGCTTTTCATGCTGTTTTTTTTTTGTTTTGTTTTTTTTTGGATACCATACAGATGTCCAAAAAGACAGGATATGATACAGTAGATGAACACTTTCAATTGTGCTGTGGAAGAGGTGGCGAGGACAACTGTGGTTTCATCAGCATGATGATGATAAGGTGCTGAAGCTAGCTGTACAGACATGGGTCAACAGGGCATAGAACAGGAGACTCACAGCGCAGCCCTGAGTTGAACCTGTGCTCACTGAGATTGTCCTAGATATGCAGCCGCTCGCTCAAATGGTCTGCCTCTGCATCAGGAAGTGATCCAGGCACACGTGTCCAACCCGAGCAACCTCGGCTTCTCCGCCAGGAATAGTGGTGTGAAAAGTTGAGCTGAATTCGATGTCAAGCATAGGCATTGATTTTTCCAGCTGAGGCAGTTAGGGTGAGTGTTAGGTACTGCAACATCTGCGGACATGTTGCTCCTTTATGCATCCTGTAACATCTCCAGGTTAGTGGGGATTACGGTGAAACTTTACTGAAGACACATTAGCAGTTGAAAGAATGGACAAATTCCCCTGATCAAACATCAAGTAAAAACACTGAGACTGAGACAAAAACACAGGAGGAAAAACCATCTAAAAATGCAATTGCTATTTGTTGTATGATACATTCATAAATACTGACAAAACTCTTTACTGAAGTTAGCTTATTTTACCATTATACACTTAGCTAGTTATAACAGTAAGTGTAGGAGAGAATAAATAAACAATCAAAACCTTCAGACAATATTAAAATGTCAAATTTGGATCTCTGAAAGATGTTTAATGATGTTTATTAAGATGTTTATATATAAAAAAAAAGCTTTCCTAAACATTATGAGCCCATGAAAATACTTGTTCTCTCCAGCATCTGTTTATTGGTGACTGCAATACCTGCTCTGATGTGCAAATGGACCAGACTGCAGTATGGAACCACAGATTATGTGTGTCAGTGATCAAACCAAACAGCTGAAGGTCGTGGACTGCATTCAAAGAGACCAATCAAAGGATCATAGACATCAACTACAGTCCTCTTCTCCATAGTCTCAGAAGTCAACATCATATGTTGGATGCTAGTGGAAACTGTTCTGTCAGCTTGTATCATGTGCATGACATTTATTTAATGCGTCTTTGTTCTGAGACAGATTAGATCTCATGGAAGAAATCAACAATTGTTTATTGCAGAAGAAATACAGGAAGATTAGAGAAAGAGGGATGCCTTAGCGAGCTTTCATCAAAAACATTTCTCTCATTGTTTGTGAGTTATGATGCCTGAATAGATCATTTGTCAGCCATGGTATAATGTCAGACAGAGAGACTGCTGCTAATCTCTCATTACAAATACTTTTGCACTGGCCTTAAATTAAAACAAACAGCTAGTCATGTGTGAAAATGCTGTGAATTATCCAGGCTCACTTAATATTAAGAATGGATGCAGATTTGAAAGAGAAGAATTTACCAAAGTTTACCTGCTATCCACATTGTCCATCTATAAACAGACCTTTTCTTAGCTCAGTGGAACTAATCACAAAAAATAATTACATTCAATTAAATTTTGGCTTTTGGGTGTTGTATGAAATGCTGCTATTTAGAAAGTGACACAAAATATATTGACTTCAACAAACATTAATTTGTACAATATACAAAGATAATAAATTGTCAAACCTTGTATTTTCTTTCCTTGAAATGCTGCAGTGATCATGTTAGTAATGTATTGTGTGGGTTGGAATCAGTGTCTGAAATCTCATTTCACTGAGCATCTCAAGGCTGTGTCGTAACCCTACGGTTCATGACCCGACCAATAGACACACCGATGGTTTGGAGGAAGTAACTATTGAAGTCAACTAAAAAAAAAAAAATCCATTGCATAGAAAGAAAATATCAGAAGTATAAGTATATGTTAATGTCTGTGTGATGGTTGAGAGTAATTGTGATTAAAATGGTGGGCGGGTTCTTTTACATTGTGCGCTAAAGAACAGATTAAATGCAGTTCTGAGTTGTTTTCAAGGCTCTACGAGGATGTTAAACTCACCGACTGTCTAACCACTTTCTCATCTGAACACTAAAACAGAGAAAAAGTTAAATTAAATCTCTTAGTAAAGGCAAGATCAACAATAAATAACAAGAACAGACTGTTTTTTGAGTTTTCCAGAAGGGTGTACAAGCTTTGAAAGGCTTTGAAAGGGTTCTTTGGTTGATTAATAAGCTAGCCTGAAAGATTGCTGCCTCTACATCTCCTTGGCCCGTGCTTCCAGGGTTCTGACAGTTTGCATGACTCTCAGACCAGCAGGCTGAGCAATGGTAACATTATAACATTATTTGCATGACTCTCAGGTCTTGAAAAACTAGCATATTCATCCTACTCTAAACAGGTTTGTGTAAGGTAGAATAAGTCAATATGTGCTGATCAACTCATTTTCAAATGAAGGCTTAGGAGAGAGAACCCGTTATTTAAATATGCAGATTTTAACTTTTTTACTCTTCAGTGCAGATGAGAATGCTACATTGTTCTTTCTTTGAGATTTTTTTTCTGCATAAATTTTTTGATTTTTTAGTTTGTTTTTTGATGATAGGTGTTTGGGCCTCACCCAGAAAGATGATCCTGGATGAGGAAGTGCTGCTCAGTCAGTGTAACACAAAAATAAAAACTTGGTGCTGAATATCATGAAAATTCATGAGCCAATTTTTGTTGGCTTAGGAGAAACTGACACAGTCATACACCGCTCCTCATCCACATCACAGTGATTGAGGCAATCAGCAGCATCTCTTCCCTGTGGGAGGAGATCACAGACAGTCTGACCTGATCCCTTAACACAGCATCTCTTGTAAAAAGAAGACAACAGCAACGCACTTTTTGTCCAGGATAAAGAGAACATACCTGCATCCTATCATCGTCACCGCTTTTCACACAGACACCACGCAGAGCACACTGCCAAACTGCATCTCTGTCCGCTTTAGCTAATGCAAACTGGAAGCGATGAAGACAAAGAAAAGATCACTGGTACTTCCTTGACCAGTGCCAAAACCACAGGTAGCATGGTGCAGCTTAGCATGGCCAGGATTTCCAGACTTGTTGCTACCCTACGACAATGTTTGGATGGTCACTGCTGAGGCTAAAAAATTTTCACTTCTGCTGCTAACAGGCTATTGAGTGGACATCAGCTTGGTGTTAAGGTGCAAGATACAATTTCAGTATTGTATGCGAGAGCGTTTCAGTAATAATATCCCTAACAGCTCCATATTCCAATAGAGGACATCTAATCTGGATCCAAGTGTGCCAAAGGTGACCAGAGGTCCTGCTTTATAGGAGACTGCACTGCTTTTGCAGGACAGACACTTTCCCTCAGTCTGGCTTTTATTTAAATTGGGTCTTTTGCTACCTGCTCTATGCACATAGGCTCCACATGGGCACATACAATGCAAACTTTGGTGGAAAATTGGAAGAAAAAGAATTGCAGTAATAGCAAAAGATGGGAAGCTACCTATAATGAAGCTGGTGGAAGGAGAATCTCAGAGTTTGGCTAGTTATTTTTCAGTCTCACACAGAGGAGAATGACCTGCCCTCACTCATGGTATGTCTCTCTGTGGACACGTCCTTACTGAAGAAAGATGATGACCGGACAGAATACCAGCTGAAATAACAGGTAACGCTCACTGGGATAGAAAAAAGGAATAGATGAGCACAGTGACATGTTTTGCAAGCAGAATTGCATTTTACTTTTAGTATCAAGCATAAAACTGGGTCTTGTCACGGTTGTACTGCTATTTCTGATGGTTTTGGATTAATACAACAACTGTAGATGTATATGTTTGAACTCCATTATACTATGTGATGGATCATCATTTATTTATAGTAGGCATTAGTGTCCTTTAAGGACCAAGTATTCTACAAAAGCTTCAGCTTAGACAAACAGAAAGCACACCTTGATTAATAAAGTCATTTAAAATTACCATCAAATACATCATTACATCAAAGGTTTGAGCACCACGTGACAAAGTTACCTTCCAATATCAGGGCATTAAAAATTAAAAACTCACAGCTTTATCTATAACTGAGACTCCAGCAACCAACTGATATCTGAATTATCAAAGAGACAGGGCAAGAATTGATTTTCCCGAGTAACGTGTTCATTTTCCTTGATTACGTTTTTAAGGAGTTATCAAAAGCTTCATGTTACGTGCTAAGTCCAACATCTTGACAAAGACAATTAGCAAGAGACAGGTTACCAATTGAGATAATAAAGCACGGTGGTTTCTTATCCTATGCAGATCATAGCTGATCTTGACAAGAACATCTGTGAATGGGTTAAATCCAGAGAGAGGGAGAGACCCCACGGGCATCAATAAAGTATACATTATTATTAGTATTATTATTAGTATTAGTATTAGTATTATTATTAGTAGTAGTATTAGTATTATTATTACTTAAGAATGGCTTCTTGACAGTCAGCCTTCCACTCAGGACATTCCTGATAAGGTTTCAGTAAAACGTAGACACTTCAGCTGAAGGGCCAGTCGCATCTCTCGGGTCCTGTGTCAGGATTTTTTCTGATGCTCAGATACTTTATCTGCTGTGGAGAGTTTTGTAGGGTTACCACTTCTTCAAAAACCCTATTTTATGCCTGTCAAACCATCTTTGGCATATTTTATAGATTTACTGAGGAAATGGGAAAAAATGTTTATTTTTTTCATGACAGGCAAAAAAGTGCAAAGTATCCACAGTTATAGATTTATAATATCGCTCCTAATCACTGCCAATTAGTTACCTTGGAACACCTAACACAATAGCAGAGTAGCAATGAGTGCATATTTTATGGCAGCATATTTTATGGCAGCATCGCTACAGAGAGCAAATTTGTGCTGATACAATATTGATTAAATATTTGGGGTATTATTATGGAATCAGAGCTTCACTAAGGTTGAAAAAATTCAAATCCTTCCTTCTTCCCAACAGTCCATTAGAAATGTTGCGTTTAAACTTGGCAAGCCTGATAATACTGCTAAATACTGACAGACACCAGAGACTACTTTTTTAAATTCCTTGAAATTTGCTTTTAAAGTGAATGGATTAAGACTGTTGCCACACTGGCTGGCTTTGGCAGACAGTCTCTTAAAAGCTTGGTTTGTCATTCGTATTGTGCTGGGGGACGGGGCCAAACAGCCAACCTTAGAAGAAAAAGAATAAAGGAGAGAGTGAAGCACCTTGGTTGGGAGTTTATAAGTATGACAGATTCTGTTGTCATGTCTTTGTTTTCTCCTCACTCTTTAGCCTTCCACCACCTGCAAGCTCAGATTAAAAAGGTTACATTTTTCCAGCTTGCAGACTTTTTTGGATGATATGAGAGAGGCAACTGTTTTTGTTTTCCATCTTCCTTCCGTTCTTCCTCAGCCTATTGTCACCAGCTGGCTGCTCCAGTATTTTGCTCTGTGCATTTGCATTACTCCATCTTTTCAGCATTCAAACAGCATCTGTTGAAAACAGCGTCTCTTTGTGGCAGATTATGTCAAAGCTCCCCCCAAGCCTTGTCAAAACAGAATTCCTTTTATTGTTTCTTGTCAGTGTCATTTTCTTTGTTGCGATTCTGTCCGATTAGTCACCAGCAGATGAGCAGTGGCTTTTGATGTTGACATCTCAAAGAAAGGAGTTATTAAACCGTTTTACCACCTTAATTCTGGTTTTTAACTTTTAAAATTGAAGCAAGACTGTGTCATTCTTTTCCACAATAAGCATTTAAAGTAGCAGCAAAGGCTTGTTGACCCATAAGCATTCATGCATTCAGACATTTCTTTTGAAAATATTGCTAGGTTACAATCCATTTATCATTTATGCTACTCTTATTAACCATATAATTCTGGCATTCGAGAGCATTGCTGCCATATTTAATCATTTAAAACAACATATGATAAATAATCCAAAAAGCTTCTATATTCCACCACCGACACTGACAGCTGGAGTATAGATTATCAGTGCTGTCTCTGATACCTCGTGAACCTCTATTCACCCCAGCAGTTTCCTTATTACACAATCATGGCAGACACTGTGACAATGTGCAAGGGAATTATTGCTGTCTCATTTGATCACAGACATATTGCATGCTGCTATAAGGCTTTAAGCTCGGCTCCCTCTGGTTATTTTCAGGCCAACCTGCAAGCTCATTAGCAGATTTTTAAGCATTTCCTGTTGTCTTCTTTTCTGGACAAAACAGAAAAGACGACACCATTAAATAATTCACAGTGCATCTAAATACTGTAACGTAACAAAATGTAACTAGTAAAGTGTACATCAGGGTCTCTGTAAAGGAGAAAACATACTGTGTACTGTATAGAAAATGGATGTAGCCACCAATTTGCCCATGAAATCTACCCTGATGCCTCGGGCCCTGTCCACACGTAGCCGGGGATCTCCGAAAACGAAGATATTTTTCTACAGTTCGGCCTGTCATCCACACGGAAACACAGTTTTGCGGCACGAAAACAGATCTTTTTAAAAAGAAGATCTGCGTTTTCTCCGTATTCAGCGTTTGCGTGTGGACAGACATAAAACGAGGTGGTGTGGACGCAAGTTTTTTCAGGGACGGATATTTGTTTTTGAAAACCCCAGATATGTGTGGACTAGGCCTCAGTGTAGACATTTTGACAGCAAACATACTCAAGACCATACCACATCTGGATAAGGGTTGAATAATTATCAACTGATGCTATAGCATGTTTGATTTATAAGCAGGGTTCATACGCCTTTCTCAGGGTCAAATTCAAGCACTTTTTAAGCACTTTCAAGGTCCATTTTCAAGTTTTTCCAGCACATTTACACAAAAAATAGGAGACAGATGTTTGTTTTTAAGTTAATTCCCAATCAAACTAACTGTAAGATGTTAGACTGCATTGCTGTCTGTATTATTGTTCAAGTCCTAAATGATCACCTTTAAAGTGTTTGTGCTATCAACCTCATGTACTCAAAAAATAACTCTTTGAATGAACATAAAAAAAATCATGGAAAGAATTTCCACGTAATTGAATTCCTTTATTTAAGCATTATGCAATTCTGTTTTTCCAACTTCATTTACTTGAGTTGGACCAACTTAATTAATTAATACAGAATCAAGTTATTTACTACACTTGATTCAAACTTAATTTAATTGAGTTTATCCAACCAATGCAAATTACGTTAGTCTAACAAAAATACTTATTGGTAATTTATAACAATTTCCACTGCATCCATCCTCTTATCTTTAGGGTTGCAGGGAGGCTGGGGCCCATTGCAGTGGTGGGGTACACCGTGGACAGGTCGCCAAACTGGCTAACACAACAACCGTTTGCACTAACATTCACACTTGTGGGTAATTTTGAAACACCAATGAACCTAACCCCACATGACTTTTAACTGTGGAAGGAAACCAGAGGGAACCAGTGCAAACTTGGCCAGATTGTGGAGTTGAACCCAGGACCTTCGTGCTGTGAGGCAGCAGTGCTAACCACCATGCCACCACCACCAAGCTGCCGTTCCAGTAGGAAAGTAGGAAAGTTATCATTACAAGGCTTGATCCAGAATTTTCTGTACACTTTTGTCCTTGACAGGTTAAAAAACAATAAATAGAAATAGCATACACGTGGTGTGTGTATGCTTTTCTGCCTCTTCTAACTCCAGTGATTTTCCTGTTTGAAATCTTGTGAGATCTTGTAAATTTCTTGAGTCTAGTCAACTAACCACTCTTATTAGTTTGCATCATGTCATCTCAACAAGAATAAATTAAGTTGCTGAATTTCATGCAGATCCTACATGATTTAATTACGTTCACTATAGAAAC